>LPNX010380079.1:192754-235299 GCA_001517045.1 Pseudotsuga menziesii
TTAGTTTCCTTCCAGACTGGTTTTCAACCAAAGCCTTAAATACTTTGAATAGGCCAAAAAATTCAGACTCGTGTTTCAGGAAGTGAACCCAGCAATACCTAGAAAATTCATCAATAAAAGTCAATGCATATTTGGCCTGAATCATGGACATATGAGGGAATGGGCCAGCAACATCACTGTGGATTAGCTCGAGGGGTGCAGAGATTCTCTTATGACTAGCTCTCTCAAATTTGTGCTCTGGGTGTTTTCCTAGGATACAGCCTTGGCAGACTCCTTTGGAAAATTTTATCTTGGGAAACCCTATGAGCATCTCTTTTTCACTAAGATCTGAAAGATACTTGTAATTTAGGTGGCCAAATATTTCATGCCAAATCTTGTTGGCTTCATTAGCATGAATGAGAAGAGCAGAGGGGTTTGAGTAAGGTAGGAAGTGTGAGAACATGTATACCTTTTGAGCATGATTTTCAACTCCTTTTGCAATGACTCTACCACTTGAGATCTCTGTCATCTCAACTTCATTGGGGGAGAATATGACCTTCTTAGGAGACCCAGTGTGGGTCATCTGGTACACTGATAGGAGGTTGGAGGCGAGACCAGGCACATACAGTACATTGCTAAACTGACCATGATCAAGATCTATCCTTCCTTTGCCTTTACTTTCAGTGAGAGAGTCATCTCCCAGTACTATAGATGGTCCTTTCGACATATCCAGTGAGGAGAAGGCCTCCTTAGTTGAAACCATGTGTGTTGAAGCTCTAGAATCAATGATAAAACTGGGTGAGCTTGATGTGCCAACAACTAGAGCATGAACTCTCTCTCTCTCATCTGAACTTGATCCTCCTTCTCTCTTCTTTGAGCTTTCTGGAAGGGAGATGCCATTCTTCTCTAGGAGTTGGGTCAGCATGTCTATCTGCTTTTTCATACAAGATCTTTCAGAGTGATTTCCCTTATTGCAGTATGCGCACTTTTCATTTCACCTTTGTTATTCTTCTTCTGGTAGTTCTTCTTGGGACCTTGTTGATCCTCTGGAGACTGTTTCTTGTCTCTCTTTTGCTCAGGTGGATTTTTAGCTTTCTTTTTTCTTTTTGAATCCACCCTCGAATCTCCAACAATCAAAGCTTGTTCTTTGGATGGTTTGATGGTGCCCATCATCACCAGCTTGTCCTGTTCTTGTGTGAGAGATTCCATGAAATCTGCAAGGCTAGGCATCTTCCAGGTTCGAGCTATCAGTTTTGTGGCATAGAAGGTAGAAACAAACACTGAATAATCAGGGCCCAGCTTCGAGAGGATGGCTAGTACGAGCTGATCATCTTTCTTTTCGATACCACACTGTTTCAGCTGCAAAACTAGTGCTTTGAACTTGGAGAAATATAGCTGCAGGGATTCAAAGCTCGTTGGACTCAGGAAATCAGCTCATCTTTTATTTGATGTCCCCTCATCTCATCTGTCTTTCCAAAAAGATCAGCAAGCTTCTCCCATACTTCATTCGGTGATTTCAATCCATCGAGATGGAAAAGGAGGTCTCTGGAAATACTCAGACACAGGAGGCCATAAGCCTCATCCCTCATGTTGTGCCATTTTATCTTCTCTACAGCTGCATTGGGCTTTTCTTCTGTTGCCATAGTCACCCTGTAGAGGCCTTTCGCTCTCAACACTATCTCCATCTCTGCTTTCCATTCAAATAAATTGAAAGGAGTCAAGATAGTTTTATGTGATTGATCCATAGCTTAGAAAATCTGTCCCGGCTGTCAGTAGAAGGCTCCCAGTCACTGATGTCGAACCTGCAAAATAATTTTTGAAGGAGAGAAACAATCTACAATCGCTCTGACACTATGTGGAAATTGAACCAGGTGATAGATTAATTTTACTCACAACAATTAACAATTGATCATGCAAAATCACTCACAAAGAGACTGAAAATTGGAGCTGAACACTAAACTGTATTAAATCAGTGTACAATAGCCAACCCTGTAATAACATAGGTTGTTGAATAAATAACATACATCAGGGATTTGAATGCATGAGGAGCAATTCGAATCTAGCATAAAGTAGGCTTACTAAAAATAAGCAAATGCCCCATAGGTGTAAAAAGTTGATCCCAAATCTGTCATGGAGCTCACGAATTAGCAAAATGGATTAGGCAAGGTAAAGAGTGGTGGAATGGCAGCTCATACATGCTTTTGCATGGAGAAAAGAGTGGAGGATGAAGAGGACAAAAAACTAGTTCACCTCACCTAGTATAGCTTTTCTATTTGCCTTAAAACACTGAAAAAGCAGGGAATAAAGCAGAAAAAGCAGAAGGGCGCCTAGGAGACCAGGAATAAAGCAGATTTGATTCCTTGGGCTTTCCCATGTGCTACATGAGTCAAATGAGGCAAGTTTGACCACTATGGATAGGTAAAATACAACTTGCACAAGGTGGGACACATGAACTAGGCTAATAAGACAGAACTAATTAAATTAATGTCTAAATGGGTAAACTATGGGTTGATTATTATAACAATATAATCTCCTGAAAGCAGAAGAGTCTCAATCTAAAGCTAGAGAGCACTTTAAGCAACAACAGGAAGTAATAAAAAGATGGTTTGATAAACACAAAGCAGGAACAAAAGATTTTGAAGTGGGAGACTTGGTTCTCAAGTGGGACCACCCCCATGATGAAAAAGGAAAACACACGAAATTCCAATAGTTGTGGGTAGGTCCTTTCCAGATTGTGGCAAATCTTGGCCCTTCAACTTATAGGTTGCAAGATTTACAAGGGTGGAAAGAGAACTTACCAGTAAATGGCTTAGTTCTCAAACCTTATTTTTCCTGAGTTCTGTTGTGTCCTTCTATCTTGTATATAAATAATCTGGCCTAGCCGTCGTCTTTGAGTCATGATGTTTAGTTTTGTTTTAGTTTAAATTTCTACCCATTTCAATAAAGGAGGAAAACCCACGGTTGCATGGAGAACATCAGAATTTTGGAATGATTAAAGTTCTTGGGTATAAGACTGTGTAGCGGCTATTTATCTAAAGGAACTTCTTCCATTTTAGTAGTTTTCTTGAATAGCTATGTACGCATTGAAGTCCTGCTTAACCCTTGTTAAATAAACCAGAATCAAAGGGTCTGGAATACTATTTTAAGGCTCCATCCATGTCACATTTAAAATGTCCTAGGGAGTGACAGCAAAGGGCCCATGGAAAGAAGCAAGGTAAAAAGTATATTAGATACAAATGATCCCATGCCAAGAAATTAATGCCAAAAGGAAGATAAGAGTCAAAAAAATCCTATGAAAGCATTATATATCAAAACAAATGCAGAACCATACAAGTACTAAATCGCCGAAAGTTCCTCTCCGTCCGTGAGCTGAAACATGAATACACCTCTCACACAAAAGGACACTTGGGATAGAGGATCTTGAATTAAAATTCAGAAAGAAAGGCATGCAGGAGGACTCATATGAAAAGGACAAAAGTCCAAAAGCACGAAAAGTGCTAGAATGGCATGGGAATGAGGAACAAATGAATATTTTTGTTTACCATATGCTACAATCCTGTGGTGTCCAAGCTGGAAGCTACCTAAAGAAAGAGGTAACAATGAAATTCATCTTTCGGCCTCAAAAGTGTTATATTGACTTGGAAGTCCTGGTTTCCACTCTCCCAAATTGGACTATCATCAATGATTAAAGGTACATATCTTTGCTATTTGAGAAATCCAGATAGCTGGAAGAATTCAATAGGTACGTTAATTGTTAAACATTCGGTCACTCAGGGAATAATCATCCAGAGATCTAGGTTCACCAGGTAATCGCCAATTGTTGCAGCTGCAATTGTTTTCCCCAAATTTTTCAAATTTTGGAACCCCTCATGATTTTAATGCTGCTTTGAATCCTTTGGATCCGTGAACTTTTTTGGTCATGCTTTAATTTCGGATGATTTTGAAGATTAACTCTCTTCCTGTTTTCAAAAATTGCTTGTGTTTGAAATTGTTGTGGGTCATGGATTTTAGAGTTTTTTTTGCTAGTCGAAGATGAATCGGATCAATTGTTCTTTGTAAAGCCGCTATTTCGAAGGTGAAATAGGTTTTTGACCGTTGCTAAATTTTAAAGTTGTTCTAAACACTTAATATTTTTATTGATCTAGCGTCAGAGTATGTTTTGATCGGAGGATGTTGTGGAAATTGAACCCAGTGTTAGAACAATGACACTCACATCAATTGCCAATTGCACATGCAAAATTACTCACAAAAGAGACTGAATATGGAGATGAACACTAATCTATATTGAATAAGTGTACAATAGCCAACCATGTGAAGTCATAGGCTGCCACAATAAATAATTACATGAGGGATTCGAATGCATTAAGTTTCCATTCGAATCTAGTCAAAAGCAGGCTTACTAAATCTAAGCAAATCTCCCATAGGTGCATAAAGCAGTTTCCAAAACTATCAAGGAGCTCACGAATTGGAAAAATCAATTAGGAAAGATAAAAGTTAATGGAAGGACAACTCATACATGCTTTTCATAGGAGAAAAGAGTGGAGGATGTGGAGGACAAAAAACAAGTTAACCTCACCTAGTCAAACTTTCCCAATTGCCTTAAAGCACTGAAAAAGTAGGCAATAAAGCAGAAAAAGCAGACAGGCGCTAACGAGGCCAGGAATAAAGCAGATTTGATTCTAGGAGGTTTCCCAAGTGATCCATGACTCAAAATTATCAAGTTTTACCACTATGGATGTGTAGATGACAACTTGCATAAGGTGGAATATGGAAACTAGGCAAATAAGACAAAAATGGATTAATTAATGTCTAAGGTAGCTAACTATGGGTTGATTATTCTAACATCCCCCCTTAAGCCTGACTTATGAGTAATATATCAGAAAATTATAGGGCCTATCAACAATTCTTAGTCACCTTTTACATACTGCATGTCCATTTAACCAAGGAAAGAGGCAAAAACCTAGTGGGAAAATCCTCTTTTAAACATGGACTATAAAACAAATTTTGGAAATCTTGTCATCACTCATGCTTCACAGCATGATCAGCAATCCCCAGTAGTGATTTGAGATTGCTGAATGTCTTCTCACAAAATGCTTTGGTGAAGATATCAGCTACTTGTTCTGAAGATGAACAGAAGAGTAGGTGAATGGTGCCATCATGCACAAGCTGTCTGATGTAGTGCATATGGATCTCAATGTGTTTGGTTCTCTGCTTCTGAACTAGGTCATTGCAGATTCGAATGGTACTCTGATTATCATAGTAGATAGTATTTGAGTATTCTGATTCGAAGCCACACTCTCCAAGTAACCCTAGCAACCATAAACATTGAGTTGTTGCATTTACAACTCCTCTGTACTCTGCTTCTATAGATGAGAGTGCAATGGCACTCTGTTTCTTGCTTGACCAACTAATTGGCCCTTCTGCAAGCATGAATACATATCCTGATGTTGAATTTCGATCTATGCTATCACCTGCACAATCACTATCAGTAAACCCAATCAAATCAAGATCAGATTTAGCTTTATAGAAGATCACATGTGCCCTTGTTCCCTGAACAAAGTTAAGGATCCTTTTGGCTTCTTTCCAGTGCATCTCATGAGGCTGATACATGTATCTAGAAGCCACACTTACTGCATAAGAAATATCAGGTCTAGTATGTGTAAGATACAACAAACATCCAATCAATTGCCTATAGAGTGTATTGTTTACCATAGGTGAAGAATCTGCTTCTTCAAGCTTCACTCCTGAAAGGAAAGAAGTCTTGCTTGGCTTGCAATCCTTCATTATGAATTTGTTTAGAAAATCCAAGGAATACTTGGACTGGTGCACCTTGATTCCAGCTTTGGTTTGAGCAATCTCAAGCCCCAAGAATTGGCTCAAGAGCCCCAAATCTGTCATGGAGAAGGCTTGGTTCATTGCACCCTTCAAGGAAGCAATTTCATCCTTTGAGCTTCCTATAATGACAAGGCCATCAACATATAACAAAATGATCATTAATGAACCATTAATCAACTTCAAATAGACATTTGGATCTAATTTGCATCGAACAAAATTCAGTGATAGCAGAAAGCTATCAATCTTGGCATACCAAGCCCTGGGGGCTTGCTTTAGCCCATACAATGACTTCTTTAGCCTGCACACAAGAGATGGGTTAGTATAAAATCCTTGAGGCTGCTACATGTATATATCTTCAATGATATATCCATTCAGGAAGGCACACTTTACATCCATGTGATGTACCTCCCATTGCTTTGAAGCTGCAATGGCTAAGGCTAGCTTGATGGAGTCCATCTTTGCCACTGGTGCAAAGGTCTCATTGTAATCTATGCCATGAACCTATGAGTAGCCCTTAGGTACTAATATATCCTTGTACTTTAGAGGTGAAGCATCAGCATCAAATTTGGTCTTTTACACCCACTTACACTGAACTAGCTTCCTCCCTGGGGGAAGATCAACCAGCTCCCAAGTGTTTCTCTTCTGGAGTGAGCTAAACTCTTCCTTCATGGATGCTTGCCATCTTGGATCTCCTGCTGCATATTCATATGTTTTTGGATCTGATTCCACCATGAGATAGCATTTCTCAGCAAACATAGGATCTTTCATGCACAGAGCACTCTCAAATTGAGATCTAGTCCTCCTAGGGTCATTAGGATTTCTAGCTAGCTCTCCAGCTGCATGAATGGTATTGGATGCCCATTTTGGCCTTGTATGGTTGTTAGGATCTGAAATAAAATAATCACTATTAGACATATCAGAATCAGCATGTTCAACTATCTCTTCACTTACATTCAGAGGTTCTGGTGGTGAAGAGGATTCTCCAACTTCCACTGCTGCTAGGGGTTCTTCTTGAAACTAAACACACCTTTCAATGAAGGATTTGTTTGTGCTCAAATTGATCAGCTTGTACCCTTTTGAATCTTAAAATTACCCAACAAATAGACACTCTTGGATTTGGGGCTGCAAATCCTTTCTCTTTTCTGTTGGAATTCTAGCCCAAGCCCTTGAGCCAAAAATCCTGAAATGGGTCACATCTGGCTTGTGCCCACTCTATGATTTGAAAGGAGTCATACCATCAATATGTTTATGAGGCACCCTATTCTGGATATAGGCTGCACAGTTTATAGCTTCGGCCCAGTACTTTGGTGGCAAAGTCTTAGCCTCCATCATGCATGTTGCCATCTCTTTCAGTGATCTGTTCTTCCTCTCTGCAACACCATTTTGCTGTGGTGTGTAAGGGATAGAATGCTGCATATGAATACCTGCATCTGCATAATATTGAATAAACTCAAACTTGACATACTCACCACCATTTTCATATCTGAGGACTTTGAGTTTCCTCCCAGACTGGTTTTCAACCAAAGCCTTAAAGACTTTGAAGAGGCCAAAAACTTCAGACTTGTGTTTCAGGAAGTAAACCCAGCAATACTTGGAAAAGTCATCTATGAGTCAATGCATATTTGGCCTAAATCATTGAAATATGAGGGAATGGGTCAGAAAAATCACTGTGGATCAACTCAAGAGGTGTAGAGGTTCTCTCATGACTAGCTCTCTCAAATTTATGCTCTGGGTGTTTTCCTAGGATGCAACCTTGACAGACTCCTTTGGAAAATTTTATCTTTGGTAACCCTATGACCATCTCTTTTTCACTAAGATAAAAAATATACTTGTAATTTAGGTGGCCAAATATTTCATGCCAAATATTGCTTGCCTCATTAGCATGAATCAGAAGAGCAGAGGGGTTTGAGTAGGGTAGGAAGTGTGAGAACATCTATACCTTCGAAGTATGATTTACAACTCCTTTTGCAATGACTTTACCACTTGAGATCTCTGTGATCTCAACTTCATCAGGGGAGAATATGACCTTCTTTGGAGACCCTGTGTGGGTCATCTGATACACTGATAAGAGGTTAGAGGCAAGACCTAGAACATACAACACATTGCTGAACTTACCATGACCAAGATCAATCCTCCCTTTGCCCAAACTTTCAGCGAGAGAGTCATCTCCTAGCACTATTGGTGGACCTTTCTACATGTCAAGTGAGGTGAATGCCTCCTTGGTTGAAACCATATGTCTTGAAGCTCCAGAATCAATGATGAAACTAGGTGAGCTTGATGTGCCAGCAACCAATGCATGAACGCTCTCTCTGTCTTCTGAACTTGATCCTCCTTCCCTCTTCTTTGAGTTGTCTTGAAGGGAGATGCCATTCTTCTCTAGGAGTTGGGTCAGCATGTCTATTTGCTTCTTCATGTAGGAGCTCTCAGAATGATTGCCCTTACTGCAGTATGCACACTTGCTCATTTCTCCTTTGTTCTTCTTCTTTTGGTAGTTCTTCTTGGAACCTTGAGGCTCCTCCGGAGACTTGTTCTTGTCTCTCTTTTGCTTAGGTGGATTTTTAGCTTTCTTTTTGCTTTTTGAATCCACCCTCAAATCTCCAGCAACTAGATCTTGGTATTTGGATGGCTTGATGGTGCCCATCATCACCAGTTTATCTTGTTCTTGTGTGAGAGATTCCATGAAATCTGCAAGGCTAGGCATCTTACAAGCTCGAGCTGTCAACTTTGTGGCATAGAAGGTTGAAACAAACACTGAATAGTTAGGGCCAATATTTGAGAGTATGGCCAAGACCAGATGATCATCCTTCTTTTCGATCCCACATTGTTTTAGCTACAAAACAAGTGCTTTGAACTTGGAAAAGTAGAGTTGTAGGGATTCAAAGCTATTGGGACTTAAGGAGATCAGTTCATTTTCAATTTGATGTCCCCTCATCTCATCTGTCTTTCCAAAAAGATCAACAAGATTCTCCCATAATTCATTCGGTGATGTCAATCCATCAAGATGGAAAAGGAGGTCTCTGGATATACTCAGACACAAGAGACCATAGGCCTCATCCCTCCTGTTGTGCCATTTTATCTTCTCTGCAGCTACATTGGGCTCTGCTTCTGTTGCCGTAGTCACTCTGTAGAGTCCTTTCACTCTCAAAAGTATCTCCATCTCTGCTTTCCACTCAAATAAGTTAAATGGAGTCAAGATGATCTTCTGAGATTGATCCATAGCTCAGAAATTGTCCCAGCAGGCAGTAGAATGCTCCCAGTCAATGATGTCGAACCTGCAAAAAGAATTGGAAGGAGAGAAATTGATCTACAAAGGCTCTAATACCATGTGGAAATTGAACCCAGTGTTAGAACAATTACACTCACATCAATTTCCAATTGCACATGCAAAATTACTCACAAAAGAGACTGAATATGGAGCTGAACACTAATCTATATTGAATAAGTGTACAATAGCCAACCATATGAATGCATAGGCTACCACAATAAATAATTACATGAAGGATTCAAATGCATGAATTTGCCATTCGAATCTAGTCAAAAGCAAGCTTACTAAATCTAAGCAAATCCCTCATAGGTGCATAAAGTAGTTTCCAAAACTATCAAGGAGCTTACGAATTGGAAAAATCAATTACACAAGATAAAAGGTAATTTAAGGACAACTCATACATGCTTTTCATAGGAGAAAAGAGTGGAGGATGTGGAGGACAAAAAACAAATTAACCTCGCCTATTCAAACTTTCCCAATTGCCTTAAAGCACTGAAAAAGCAGGCAATAAAGCAAAAAAAAGCAGACATGTGCTAGGGAGGCCAGGAATAAAGAAGATTTGATTCCAGGAGGTTTCCCAAGCACTCCATGACTCAAAATTAGCAAGTTTGACCACTATGGATGTGTAGATGACAACTTGCATAAGGTGGAATATGGAAACTAGGCAAATAAGACATAAATGGATTAATTAATGTCTAAGGTAGCTAACTATGGGTTTATTATTCTAACAGCTGTTGTCTATTTGTCTTCCACCATTGCAGCTCCCAAAGCAGCTAAGTACTCGAAATACAAGTGCTCTGCCCACCGATGCGTGTCGGTTTCTAGTCGCGTGTCTGTATCCTTTCTTCTTCCGCCCTTGCGGTTGTGCAAAGCACTCGTCTTCCGACGTCAATGTCTTTTCGATTGCCGACTGGAAGCTTTTATGCCCACAATTTAGGCCATAGCTCTTTCGACTCCGATAGGCTTAATGGTTTCGCGGTGCCCGTCACCTGTTAAGACCTGCTTATGCGGCTGTAAATGAGACTACCCGGCCGATGTTTAGTGTTTAAGCCACTGATGAGTTTTCTCTTTCTGTCATTGGTGAGTTTTTCAAAACCGTGTATGGACGAGATAGTGGTGCCGGCATTTGTTAAGGTTCTCATAGCAGTAATGCAGTACATGGCCTCTCTGGATGATTAACCGTTTTTAGTTGTTGTAATTTGATGTTATTGAAAATGTGGTCCCAATGAATGACATATGTCATTTAATTGCAGGTGGACTCAAGAGACTGATTCTAACTACCGCGGCGCGAAGGCATAGCTGGGAGATAAGTGGTAGAAGGGAGCTGGGTGGTTTTGGCAAAGGTCGAACCGAAACCGGAAACATCCTAGGGAGAGCCAATGAAAGAGAAGGAAAAATCAATAGCAATAAAGGCCCAGACCTAGAAAGAGCTTCCAGTTACTTAGCGGATTATGAGTGCACACAGAAAAGATAAAATGGGGATATTAAACGTTGCAGGAGGACCGAAAGGTCACACGTTTGGGGGCAGCCCAAGCGGTTAACTGATTTAGTTTAAATATAGGAAAATTAGAACTTACAGGGGATTTTTCCCTTGAAAAAACTTGTAAACTATTGTTTGTAAGAGGAACTATTTCATTTTATAACCATAAATTGCAAATTTTTCCTGTTGGAGAAAGTGTTATGTGGAATGTATCAATGTGATTAAATGAGCGATGTTGAATGGAAACTATTTCATTTTCAACTGTGTTTCATTAACAGTGAGAGCGTTCTAACTTCCTGAACGTATGTTCTTGTCTGAATGTTCTTTAGTATATTCTGTGATGTTTTCCACTATAAGTAATGGGATTTTTAATTGTTGATGAACTATCTTATCATGTATACTTTTATTCATGTTTATATGTTTTGGTTATAAGAACAACTACCTACGATTTGCCATAACACATGGACAGTAGTGCATTACTTATGAATTAATATCTAGCTCTCTAGAGATAGCTTAGTTAGTATTTACTTTCTCGCAATTTATGTGATCTAGATGCTTGGGATTTTAAGACGAGAGGTAAGAACCTGCGCATCACATTGTGACTACTCCTCGCATCTTTTATCACCCTGCATGTTAATTAGGCACGTGCATATCATACTTTAAGTCAAAAATACAAAAATATATACGATGGACTGGGCCGCAACCGGTAAAACCTTTAGTTTTGTTACTTGACCTACGTTAGCCGGACCGCAAACCGGACGGATTCCCTACACCAAATAGTCACGGGATAGTTGGAATCATTGACTGGGGAGAATCCCTTGCTGTTGTTGCCTGTGAATTTCCAGGCCTCGACAACTACTCAATTAATATAGAAACAAGGCCTTCCTTTAGTGAAAAGTATCCTCCAAGGCTGAGTGCTTGCTGAAAGAAGACTTTCAATGGTGTCCTCAATCTTATGTAGATATAGTTGAAATACTTCGTAAATGGAACTAGATTACTCTAAAGATGAGTTATGTGGATTGGATCAACATTTTTAAGCCTCATGTGATATATAGAGGAGCCTTTATAACACATCAATGTTGCCATGCTTCTTCACTGCTGAGTTTTTATTTCCTAGGTTGTACCTTCATTATGATAGGAAAGGTGCACAAAACTCTTGAAACATGAGTCAAAGGTGGATAAGCCCTCAATGAAAGTGAAGACAAGCCAGTTGGGCCAACGCTTGTGAAAAATTCACACTACAATGTTTAAAAATCAACATAATATGCCATGTCAGCTTCCTAGAAATGATAATGTTGAAGTGCTATTGTTGATTCAACGCCAAGAGATAGTTCTTTGCTACTACAATATGACCAAGGACACTTTTATGCTATTTTTATTTACACATATCTCACCCAAACATGGTATTTTGAAACGTATTGTTGTGTTATACCCATTAATTTTCCCTAGATTTCAAGGTTTAGAGCCATTCTTGTTGGGCTATAGGGTAGACCCGGGTTCTATACTTTTGTCTTTACACGAACAAAAGACCCACAGTGTTGGCCCTTTCGGCAACAACCTGCGAACAGGTTGCAGTCTCACCTGAAACAGCTATGGGGTGCCGCAAAATCAGGTTTCTGCAAGCAGAAGAGGGATATTACTGTACCTTTAGCCTTTAACAAATAATAATCATACAATGCAGATCTTCGACATTCACTTATATAGCTTCGCAGTTAGATAAACAAAAATTTTCTTGCTTAACCCTTAACTGGGAATTCACAGCAAAGCTAATATTTAACAGTTATCTTAATTTATCAATTGTCTACGTATCAATGCATAACTGAACATAACAGAAACAACAAAAAAGAACCACAACATAAGATATAACGTGGTTCAACCCCAGTGTAGGGGCTATGTCCACAGAACTGTGTTTTATTCAACTCTTTAAAAAAACCACAGTTCTGATCTGTGCACTCAGCTACAGATCCCTTCAATTCCTCAAAGCTACGCACATAGCTGCAGTTCTTCCTTATCACCAAAAACCTCTGCGCACACAGCTGCAAAGGTCGTCCACGCACATAGCTGGACTTAACCTTTCTTACAAAACCAGGCCTTAGCTTCGCATCAAATCCTTTTACATCAAAATCCTAACCTGACTCTTTGACAAAAGTGCCTATTTATACAAGTGCACTTATTACAAAACCATGGGCTTAAACCATGGGCACCCCAAAACCCTAAAACCTGGACTTAAACCATGGGTTAATTACAAAAATAGGGCTTTGACTCAACCCCGACACCCCTTAGACTATTTTGAGTCGCAAATCCGCTTACAAGCTTCCACAAAAACCACAGAGTTACCAAAATTAAGGACCGTTAAGGTGTGTGCCCCAACAGGCCCCTAAGACTCACCAGTGTCCCATCCCGGTTCACTCTGCTGCTTTTCTGGTGGTAGAATCTTGTTGGTGAAGATAGTAAACTACTTGCTGTGGCTGCATTGCCGTCCCTTCTGCTACTGCTACCACAGCCGCGACTTTCTTGATCCTTCATCCTTTCATCCGTAGCAGAATACAACTGTCTCTCATGCTGTTGTCTTCCTCCGTCATATTTATGGTGGTCCTGGGAATCATTGGGCCTTCTAAATCTATCAGCAACCCCATCCCTCGAACTGCCTCCCGTTCATGTCCTATAGAACATTTGACCATCCACAACTTTGGGTCCTTAACAGGCAGTGCCCCTATGATTGCATGCCAATGGAATTTTGCATAAGACAAACAGGATGCCTCCATTCTGCTGAGCCATGAGGATACATCTCAGGGTCCTCTGGGGTCTTTCCTGAGGGGTTGTGCCTTTCTTCCTTCCGCTTAGAGTGAACTTCTACCTTAAATTTCTTTCTGGTTGATTGTGTCTACATTGGCTACTTCGCCGCTGGGAACATCTCCTTGCAAGGTGGATTTCTCATAAGGTTCTGCAGACCTCTCTCCATGAACTCTCGCAACAATTCTTGGACTTCACGATCATTTGACATGGTGCTAACTATAAACTCAAATAAATGTGCAAGGCAGGAGTCGCAGGCCTGTGTGGCTTCTTATAGAATCCCACGATAAAATCTGTCATCATGTTACATTAATGACACCAAATCTGACGGAGCGACGGTAAATCCTATCCACACGGCGCTAGATTTTCCCATGATCTCATCATTACAGGCAGTTAAGGCAGTTCACGTGCTGGCACTGCCAAGTCTAGTTTGTCCCATCAGTCACATTTTAGGCTACGACACACCTTTCTGCTTCGACATAACCTCTAACTTTAGCTTCGCCTCAATGAGTACCTTTGACACAATATTGGCCTTCGAACCATCCTAACCCAAGCGGCAACCAAACTTCAACCTTCAAACTTTGACAGTCTTCAACACTTCATAGCTTTGAGAACATCTTCATTATAGTCTAGTACCCAATTCCAACTATTCTTGGTACCTAAACTGTCCTTCTTGCTGTTACTTCTGATCAAGGGGGTCCCGGTTTGTCCCTGTACTTCTGTAATCTACTTCCATTCACCATGGAAGGTAAAATTTCTCCATTCAATTTAGCTAACTGGACTGCACCTCCATCGGTAACTCTCTACACTATGTATGGTCCTTTCCAATGTGTCTTGAACTTACCCAGGAATTTCATGAATTTATTGTCATATAAGAGCACAAGATCACCATTCTTGAACTGCTTCTTCTTAATGTGTCTATCATGCCATTCTTTTTCTCTAGCTTTCTGTACTTGCTGCTGGAACCCTACAATGAATATGTCTTCTTCAAGTTCTAGTATCTTTGCCAGCCTTTTTTTCATCATAGCTGGGTCATCCATCTCTGTGAAAGCAGATATTCTTAAGCTACGAACAATGTACTCAATGGGCATGACTGCTTCTTGTCCATAGACCAACCTAAAAGGTGTATGGCCTGTCAACTTCTTGCAGGTGGTTCTATAAGCCCGTAGTACTGCTAGAATTCTAAGATCCCAATCATTTCTGTTAACATTCCAAACCTTCATCAGAGAATGTTCAAGGATCTTGTTAAAGGCTTCGACGGTTCCATTGGCTTGAGGATGATAGGCAATACTCTTCTGATGATATTCTTGAAATTCTTCAGTCAATACTTCAATAGTATTATTTAGGAAATGTGATCCTTGATCACTCATAAGAATTCTAGGACACCCAAATCTTGACAAGATGTTATCAAATATGAACTTCGCAACTATAGCAGCACTACAGTTCTTGACTGGTTGAGCTTCGGCCCAATGAGTAAGGTAGTCAGTTGCTGTAATAATGTATCTTGCTCCGGATTTCTTCACAGGGGGATTGATAGGTCCAACAAAATAAATAGCCCACTTGTCAAAGGCTTGTAAAGTTACCTGCGGAACTAGAGGCATCTCATCCCTCCTGGATGGTTTTCCTGTCCTCTGACAAATGTTGCAGCTGTGGAAATACTCTCTTGCATCCTTATGAATTATGGGCCACCACAATCCAACTGTTAGAATCTTCTGTGCTGTAGCTTTTCCTGCATAATGACCTCCTGCTACTCCATAATGTGCCTTAGCCAAAATTAATGTCTTTTCATGCTCCAGGACACATCTGCACAGTATTTCACCTGGTCTCGTCTTATATAGTTGTCTTGCTATTAAGGTAAAGTCGGCTGCTCTAACCACCAGCTGCTTCTTCTGCCGTGTTGTCATTTCGGCAGGTGCAAAACCTGTAGACAAGTACTGAACAATATCCTGAAAATAGTCATCAACCATCTGGATGGCAAATAACTGGGCATCAGGAAGACCTTCGTCCAAACTAGTGGGCTCTTCTCCTGACTCAAGCCTCGACAAGTGGTCAGGCCCTAGATTAAGTCTTCCAGGCTTAACTAAGATCTCAAAGTCATATTCCTGAAACAGAATCAGCCATCTGCATATCCTTCCACCTAGCACAGGCTTGTTAACCAAATACTTCAAAGCAGAATGGTCAGTGAACATCTTAAAATGAGATCCTAACAGATAATGTCGAAACTTCTGCAATTCATAAACCATAGCTAGACCTTCTCATTCTGTCGTAGTATAATCCTTTTCTACTGTGGACAATTTTCTACATGCAAAAGCAATAGGGTGATCAATATTACCTTCACCTGACTGAGCCAATACTATACCCAGAGCAATGGAGGATGCATCGACATGCACATGAAACTCCTTATTCCAATCAGGAAATACTAAGATAGGGGTAGTTACCATCTTTTCCTTCAAAATATCCAAGCTTTCTTGACACTCAAGGGTCCATTCAAACTTAATATCTTTCTTTAACTGCTTTTCCATAGGGGTTGTGATCTGAGCATATCCTTTAATGAATTTCCTGTAATATCCAGTATGACCAAGTGTAGTGCGAAGTTGCTTAACAGACTTCAGAGGTGGCAAGTTCACAATAATGGCTATCTTCATAGGATCCATCATCAATCCTTGCTTACATACAATGTGACCTAGCAGAATCCAAAAGGTGCACAAAAGATACACTTTTTCAAGTTCAAGGAAATTTGATGCTATCTACACTTGTCCAGCATAAGTCTTAAACTAGCTATATGGTATTTTAGTAACCCAAAGATAGTCCAATCATCAAAATAACTTCTAAGAATTTATGTATAAATTCCCTAAATGTAGAGATGACTACTCTAGAAAACATAGCAGGTGCATTCTTCAATCCAAAGGGCATAACTGTATACTGAAAGGATCCCATTTCTGTAGCGAAGGTTGTCTTATGTCGATCTTCTGGAGCAATTCTGATCTGATGGTAACCTGAAAATCTATCAGTAAAAGAGTACACTTCTTGACCTCTGACATTGTCTAAGACTTCATCTGTAAAGGGAGTAGGGAAGGGATCATGTAAATAGGCATCATTCAGCTTCCTCAGATCAACACATATTATGATTTCTCCCTTGGTCTTCTTTTCTTGCACCACCATAGGACTGACCCATTCGGATTCTTCAACAGGCTCAATGATTCCTGCAGCAAGCATCTTATCTAGCTCCATTCTAACTTTTTCTTTATACTTAGGGTTCAGCCTATAAGGGCGTTGTTTCACAGGCTTCGCATCAGGTTTCAAAGGGATCTTTATCACTCCTATATCACCGAGGATACCTTTCATCTCTGAGAACTTCGTCGGAAATAGGTCCTGATACTCATGGAGAAGTTGGGTCACTTTGCTCACCATTTCTTCATCCCAATAATCTCCAATGGTAGCATACTTAGGCTTTTCTTCTGATCCAATGTTTATTGTCTGCGTCTTCAGGGGATGAGTCACTTCAGGTGCTTTGACTACTGGTCCGTGTACTTCACAGTGTCCTTTTGACTCAGGAATGTTAATGTTGTGCAGATCGTCATCCTCGTCAATTGTGAGGTTATATGGATCAACCTAATAGCTGCATCTAAAGCAGGACAAACCTCATTGATAGAAAATGTGAGCACAAAACTATCAACAAGACTATCCCAACTTACAGTACCATGGCGAAGCTCGACTTCCGCATACTAGTTCTTTGCTATAGGTTCCAGAGTATGCACAAACCTATGTACCCAATCTTCACGAGGTACACGCTTCCAGGCTTCGTAGCATTGCTCCAAATGTTCCTGAGGGCTAGTCTTACCATTAAACCTGCTTCACACCTCCTGAGGTTGATCCATGAATCTCAGGCAAAGGGACTTCTGGCATGCTTCCCAACTATGAATTTACTTTTTATGACCATTCCACCATCTGGCTGTTGTGGCTCTGAATGCTGAATCTAGAGTCTCCCTTCTCTGTGAATATGGTACTTGCTCTGAGAATTGTATAATAAAATCTGTTGGGTATGTCAAGCCATCAAAGGTAGGCAAGTCTCTTGTCTGTGAACCAAGCCATCTGAGAGACTTGGTAATTCTGGCACATCGATGTCCATGTAGCTCATAGATTCTATTCTGCCAATTCTCTAGACCATCATCTGAGTCAGTCATGCAGGAGCTGTCACACTACCAATCCATGATACCTTCGACAGTAGGGTCAACATAATCTTCTTCCTTAGCTGTGATGTTGTAGATATGATCCAAAACATCCTGATCTTCATCTCTGAGTGGTTTTGTGTACCTTTCTCCTTGAGAAGGGTCCAGTGGTACTATGACTCTCAAACCTTTCCCTTCGAAAGTCATCTGTCTCTTCTTAAGGTTAATGACTGCAGCATTGTCTATTGCCCACTCAATTCCTAGCAAAGCTGGGTAGGGGTTACTATCATCAATTATCTCAATGACTTCAAAGTTTGCTAAGGTACTGACTCCATCAAGATCTACTGGGACACTAGAGAATCTTCCTAGGGGCACAATCTTCTGCTGATTAGCTAATCTCAACTATATGGGGGACCAGTCAAGAGTAGGTTTTCCCAATTGTTCCCATGTCTGCTTAGTTAAGACATTTACTTGTGATCCCAGATCTAAGATGACATCAGTCATGTCATATTCTCCTATCTGAGCATGCAATCTCATTTCTCTTCCAGTTCCTCTGACTCTATTAATAGTTCTTTCCTTACCAGAGCTTCGCAAGCAGAAATAACTTTATGAAACTCATTTAAAGCATTTTGATTTCTTAAGAGCTTCATGCAACTCTGTAAAAATGATGACAGTGTACTTACTTTATCCGTTGAAGCTTCTTGGGACTATTACTGCTGCTGTGGATGCTGTTGTGCAGGTGCTACTGATGTTCCCGAATCAGCAAAATCTTTTTTGGCTTCCATAAATGTTTCTTTTTCTCTTCCGACATCAAATGCTGGAACTTTCTCTGGGGTCTTGTGGACCCAAGCCTCGACAGGTTTTTTTTCCTTAGTCTGTACTTGCATCGTAGCTCCACTCCTGGTAACAACGTTAATAGTTGGGACCGGTCTTTGCTCAACAGAAATCATCTAAATATTCTGAGTAGGCATGCTATTTCTTTCTTGTATTTTAGCTGTCAATTGTGGGCATTGCTCAATGACATGATCTACTTCTCTGCAATATCGACATGTCGTAGTTTGGTTCTAACAGTCTCTAGCTACATGTCCTACCTGATTACAGTTATAGCACACAACCTGGCCTCGACCTCTTCCGGCCATACCACCACGACCATGACCTCCAAAAGTACCTCGACCTCCGCGGTAACCATATCCATCATTGCCTTGTGCATCATTTTGTACCCTATAAGCATCATAAGTACGATCTCTCATGAGGTCAAAGCTGCGACACTCCTCTTCGTTGTGTCCTACTGACTTGCAGAACTTGCAATAAGGATTTTTAGGTACCTGGACATACCGCTACACCAGATAGCAGTCCTCAGGTCGATGCTGACCAATTGTTCTGCAGATTTCACAATATAAGAAATTAGGGTTAAATGGGTTTGGTGCACCAGTATTCAGGTAATTTATTAACGCAGGACACTGTTCCTTGTCAAGACCTGCTATTTTACAACATGTACACCAAACCTCGTCGCGAATAGACTTCCCCTTCTTCATGTCATGAAGCTCCAAACCCATTTTTGCCAACTGTGCTTGTATTTGGGCTATGCTAGAATTATCTTCGACAAGAGCTGTTTCCAATTTCATGGCAATCTCCAAAGCCTCTTGCTGATAAGCAACCCTCTGTTGCATGAGTGGAGTTCTAATATGTGGTAATAACACTGCAATGAACCATTCTTTGTGATGTGCTGGTCCAATAGTGAAACTAACTTAATCTAGTAGAACTTTGAACCTCTGATCAAAGTCCCAAACTGATTCTCCTCACCTCTACTGAATTTCTTTTAACTCAGTTATACATTGTGACTCTAATTTAGGCTTCTTGAAATCTTTAATCATTGTTGTCTTAATATCAGCCAGGACATGGTTCTGAGTGCTGGAAAACTTCATGAACTAGGTCAAAGATCGGTCTCTAAAAGAAGTGACCAACTGCGCTCTTCTTATATCTTGATCCATAATGTTCTTAGCCGTCCAGACAGCTTCGCACAAGAACCAAAACTGTTCGGGATCCTCTGATCTAGTTCCTTTGAACACTGGGAGCTTGATATCATCTGTCATATGGGCCATAGCAGATCTAGGGGGGGAGGGAGGGGGACTGGTAGTAGGCGGGGGGGAACTTACTGGGGTAGAGTGACCTGCAACAGGAATACTCAGGCTAGGGTTACTTTCAGACTACGACACATTCTCAGGAATAACAGATCTTCCCTGCAGGGTTACCAGAGGGTTTCTAACAGAAGAGGTTTCTTGGGACTCAGAGTCTGCTGGACTTAATGGGGTATACTCGGTATTCTTACCTAAGGTATAGGATCCAAAATTCCTCTTGTATCTTTTACCACTTCGTAGCAAACCACTTTGCTCGATGAAGTCACTTTCACTTTCAACCATAAGTTAGTACTACTAAATCTAACTATCTGATTCAATGAGCAATATACCTTTTTCAGCCAATAGCATTTTAATTTTCAAATTAAATGAATTCAAGTACTTACCCCTTGGTCCTTTGAAAAACTGTCATTCGGCTTCGTTGAAGGAGGTACTTGTGTCGATGGAAAACTCCATCACAAATGCTTCAAGGGTTCGCGTCGTCCAGAAATCAACAGCTCGAGAGAACGCGTTGTTTACTCTTTTCAATATGTTGATTCTTGCGGGCGGGTTTCCAATCAGGAAACTGACCTTCTTGGAAGTTCGTCTTCCTCTCTGTCAACCTGGATAACCACTGGTGCAATTCTATGTGGATACTACCAAAGAAAATTTCATAAACATAAAAAAAAACGTACCTTTGTAAAAAGTCGTCTGAGCTGTGACAAATATCCTTATTTTCTTGCTCAGCAAATTTCAGATAAGTCTCTGCAATCCAGTCACCGATTTATTTTACTGAGGGTCTCCAAAACATAGCCCTCCAGGTACGACGTAGATCCCTCTTGAGCAGATATTGAGTTCAACTGGAAACAGAACCAATTTGTTGGGCTATAGGGCAAACCTGGGTTCTATACTGTTGTCTTTGCACCAACAAAAGACCCATAGTGTTGGCCCTTTCAGCAACAACCTGTGAACAAGTTGCAGTCTCACCCAAAATAGCTACGGGGTGCCGCAGAATCAGGTTTCTGCAAGAAGAAGAGGGATATTAATGTACCTTTATCCTTTAAAAAATAATAATCATACAATGCAGATCTTCGACATTCGCTTATATAGCTTCGTAGTTAGATAAACAAATAGTTTCTTGCTTAACCCTTAACTGGGAATTCACAGCGAAGCTAATATTTAACAGTTATCTTAATTTATCAATTGTCTACTTATCAATGCATAACAGAACATAATAGAAACAACATAAAATAACCACAACATAATATATAATGTGGTTCACCCCCAGTGTAGGGGCTACGTCCACACAACTGTGTTTTATTCAACTCTTTACAAAAACCACAGTTCTGATCTGTGAACTCAGCTGTAGATCCCTTCAATTCCTCAAAGTTGCGCACACAGCTACAGTTCTTCCTTATCACCAAAAACCCTCTGCGCACACAGATGTAGAGGTCGTCCACGCACACAGCTGGGACTTAACCTTTCTTACAAAACCAGGCCTTAGCTTCGCCGCTCAAATCCTTTTACATCAAAATCCTAACCCGACTCTTTTACAAAAGTGCCTATTTATACAAGTGCACTTATTACAAAACCATGGGCTTAAACCATGGGCACCTCAAAACCCTAAACCCTGGACTTAAACCATGGGTTAATTACAAAAAGAGGGCTTTGACTCAACCCCGACACCCCTAATACTATTTTGAGTCGCAACTCCGCTTACAAGCTTCCACAAAAACCATGGAGTTACCAAAATTAAGGACCGTTAAGGTGCGCACCCCAACAATTCTCATCAATACGTCTTCCCAAAACTGGATTACCGCTCACTAGGAGGTCAAATAGAGCTGAGAAATGATTTTAAGGACCAATATGTGCCCAACAACATGGATATTTAGGGTCATTATTGTTGTTCATTACACCAGACTTCCCATAGACATGGATTTACTTCTCTAATATCCACAAACTCCACCTAGAACAAGCTCAAAGTCATATCATACTTTCTAGATATCATTGTTTACTTCTGATACTTATTATAAAAAAAATTCCAGGTCTAAGTTTTAGCCACTTTACGTAGGTTTCCAACCGTTGTAACGCTACAAACATAAATACAATTAATTAGAATTAATTTAAAAGTCAATAAATTAAGATTTGCATCAAATGGAAATTTAAGGGAAAAACCTATTAGCTAGAATGTCTTTGATACCAAAGTAGCAACGGAAGTGCTAAATTAACATAAGTTAACATATTAAGTGCTTTTCTCTTCCTTGAGATCTGCCATTTCCTTATCTTCATTTATCTTAATTAGTAGTCTCAACCTTGAGACCTACCATTTGCATGACATTGTAGACTCTCTGAGTAGGATACCATTCTATTAGCTTTCCCAGCCTCCGCGCTTGGATACAACCATCTATCTCTTATCCAAGCTCTGCAAATTCCTCTTTCAACGTGTTGGTTTTGGTCAAATTCTAGATTGAATAAAAAAATCAATGGAGAACACAACATGAGAAGTGTGAAACACTTAAAAATGAATGTGAGACATAATGATAGAATGAATGACAATGATAAAGTTGAGGGAATTATGGATGACTTCTTCTTCAGGAGAGTGAAGAACTATTACACTTCCTCGTAATGACTGTACTCATCCTATGCTCCATTAAGTTATAACACCTACCCAACAAATCTTACATACTCAGCTTTCTTTGGAAACTTGTGGCTTAGGAAGGCTCAAACAATTAGTGACTAGGGAAGGGACACATTGACCATAAGACAAGGTAAAAAAAAATTATCTATTAAATTTGAGGACACAGATAGTCAAAAGAATTAGCTTCATGATGAATTGAAGAGAATGGAGTCCTAGTCAGCCATTTGGCATGAATATACAGAACCTGTGGATAGCACATTAATGCATGAAGAATGTTTTCCAGACCAAATGAATTCAGACAATGGTGTATATTTTATTAGGCTAGAATCAAAGTGTAGTGATAAAACCAAGGTGACAGAAATATCACAGCAAAAAATGTCTCTAAGCTTATAGTGAAATTCTCTTTCAATTTTGTACTATTCTAGTTAGGATATTTCCTGTCATTGATAGTTGGAGTACAAGGTAAGCATTTAAATTCATAATGCAAATTTGACTTCAGGGGATACTTTTTTGTCTGTTTTCAAATCCCATAAATACTACTTTCACATTCTCTTAATTTCATGTTCAATACTCAACTCTTCAAGGAGTTTCCAGCAAAAGTATGCAATTATCTTTTACAAGGGAAATATGCAACTGCAGTGTTGTTATAATCAAAATTCATTTTTTAGAATGCAGAGGTTGCGCTGAGAGACTTATTTTGTTTGACTTCCATATCATGGTGTGTATACACATATTTCACTTTAGCTGTATGCTTATCCTTCTATTTCTCAATTCTGAAAAGTATTTCAATTACTTTATTGCATTAGATTTAGGCCAGAATATTTTATTTGGAGCAACCATGCAAGTTTTTTTGTTGTGATCTTGCATGAAAGTGTCCTATGGTTGTATCATCCAGTAATGCATGTGCTCTATCCACATTCATAGATTTGACGCTTCAATACACATTCATTGTCCGCTTCTTATGCAGAGTTTGACGACACTCAAAATGATTTAAATGACATCTGAAAACGTCTTGTGAACTCCTCGAGGTGTACACTGTTGAGTTTTTATTAATAACTTTACATAACAAAAATAATGATTACCAGTACTGATTACACATGGAGTAATAGCATGAATATTTTCTATCACATTTCGATGTGTAGATTCAATTTGAATTTCATTTTTTTATGAATGTTTTGAAATGAAAGTTTGATACATTCATTGTAGCATTTCAATCCATTTTCCAAATACCCTCCCAAACACTATGAAACTACTTTGTCTAGATGTATATGCAAATCCTATGGTTCTTAGTCCAAACTTAATATTTTTGACAATACATGTTTGTATGTAAACACTATACTGAGTAAGTGTCCTACTTGTTTCAAAGGTATTATTGGTATGCTTGATTAGGAAGTGATTCTTTACTAGTTATTTAATTAATAAACATCATTTCAAGTTATTGAGCGGTTAGTCATGCATATGAAGCTTCAAGATAGGAACTTGAGTTTCCTCTATTGTATCCTGCATTTATGCCAGAAAGTGAACTCTTGATTTCCTATATGCAAGTTCTCTTCAGTATCATATTGCTCTCTTATTAGGGTTACAGTTTGTATGCATGGTCAAAGGTAGTTGGTTGGTCACCTTACTCACAGTCCATCCAATGAAAAACCCTATGAACCGAATGGCCCAATTGAATGAATTGAAGGGACTCAAGAGTGAAATGAGTTTTTATGAATACTGCAAGCTTGATTAAACTATAATATTATAACCCCTACAAAACTTTGATATTTTATGCTTCAGACTGTAAATATTTGTTTCAAGACCTCATTCTAGCTAAATCTATAGTCTTACAAGCCTCATCCTCCATAGATCATACCGATCAATTTCTGATCAAAAATAGGCATTTTAGTATCCTTTCCCAATCATCCTTCGGATTCCACATGCCAAGTCTTTCATTTGATTAAATATTATAGTGAGAAATTTTGAACCTATCATAGTTAAAGACAATAACCACTCTTAATCAATGGAAAACCTCAGAGTGGTAAGGGTCTTGAAGATCTTCATTCTTATTGCAGATTTATTTTAATGCTTGTGATAAGTTGAGCTCTATTTTCATCCCCTTTTTAGACACATAATCCACCGTTGGTATTTTTATTTAACTCTGATGCTGGAAAAGGTAAATTGGATAGAGTTCATCACCATGAGCATACTTCAAGTGCTTCATTTCTATCCTTTTGGTGATCAAGTGTTCTCATCACCTTTATTCATAGTTTCCCAAGTGTTTGCTTAGGATATATGTAGTATATCTTTGAAATATGAGAAAAATGTTGACATATTCCCGAGGTTCAGATAATTCTAGAGGCCTTAAAATAACTTCCAAACTCCCTAAGTGACATGTACCCCTTGGTAAATCAATTCCTTGATCAATCATAAACATAATGCTTGGGTACCAGTTGTTTAGGTTGTTTCTCATCCTATGCCTACAGTGGATTTTAAGCATTCCATTTTATACCTCCTAGCTGTTCTTCAGATGTATAGAATTAGATGGGTTTTAGTGTCTGATGCAAATATCCTAGCTTCGAGGTTCTTTCCCAAGGAAAAAATGGTTTTATTGAAGAAAGCTCATTTGCATCCATGACTTTTGATAATGATGTTCAAGCTATAATAGGCAATTAGCTGAAATTTTGATGTTGTACATATTTTTAAATAGAATTGTAGTCTGAATTAATTCCTTGCTTGGTTGGGTCTAATATCCTTATGAGTTTATCTGCATTCAATTTCGCAGGCTCAGGAAATAATAAGAAGGTTACATGGATTCTCATCAAACAATGCTTTCTTGAGGTTTCTAACTAATTGTTCTTCTGGGTAGTTCCCTAGAAGCTGACAGTAATATACACTAAACATAAGAGGTTGTTTGTGAAATGCTCTCAATACAAGTATTTGCAAGAAGTGAAAATTATTCCAGTGTGATGGTTTTCAGAGCTACTTGTTTCAGCTATGTTGTCTAGACTCTATACTGGCAACAGTATTTTTATCTTTGTTTGTGATTGTAAATTAAAATTATAATGTAGTATTTTGAAATTTTTATATGGGCTGTTGATATCAATTCAAATCATTGGAAGACTTTGGTGTGCCTCTGCATCTGAACTGCAGGATTATATTTATCTTAACCTGTCCTATGCATGAAAATAATTCACAATTTTTTTTCCATATACAACAATTATTAATAGCATATGTCACTAGCAGTGGCATTGTTGACAGTTGAAATATGGTTTGAATTTGATAGAATTCATGTTGCCAAAATATATTTTGCAAGTTTAGGATTCTTGTTTATGAATTTCTGATAACATTATATACTTGTAACCTAGAGTAACATCTAGTCATTTTACATTATAATAATGCCGAGAAGCAAGCTATCTTAGCCAATGTTTTTCCTTTGTGTAGAATTTCATGACTATTCTAAATGTTGGTATTAGGTAAAGAAAGGGATTTCATAATTTTCAACACCTTATAATTTGTGTTGAAATCCTAAGAACAAGAGGTAAACCGTGCTCCTACCCTAGATTACTCTAATGTTATGTCATTGGTTGTGATCTACTTAGAGATGAAAATATCAGTAATCACGTGTATTTTTCAAGTTGCAATTTAATATCCACAAAATGCATAACTAAACAGTCACTGAATGAGAATGGTAAGCAATCATGCATAACATTTAAAAATTCTGATATTATTTGCTTTGTAGTCCTAAGACCTTTTGAACTACCATTTTAGAACCTGGAAATCATGTTATTTGAGTTATGTTGAGTTATTTGCGTTGTTTGAGTTAAGAGCATTCAATTCATTCATCAAGTTAGTCTATTTAAAGATTGACATAGTAAAAGACCTAATATTATAAGAGATTCAATAATGTAATAGTTAAAACTTAGGTTATCTAAGGTTGAATATCACATTTTGTCAGAGCCTTGCAATAAGACATTGAACTTATTAGCCAAAAACATTTGAAATCAAAGGGTAAAGTAATTGGTGAATGGAAACCTTTCAATTGAAATATTTTTTTGAAATACATTGGAGAGCATGACTGATGAGTTTTGAATAGGCCATTCATTATATCAATTGAAATATTTTTTTGGTATGAAGAGGGATATCAAAACTATTAGGTTTGGAATATGCTCGTGGGAATAGACACCTTTCCAAATATCCCTAGGGTGCAAACAAACCAATTACTACAATGTGCACTAACAACTTCTCTTTAATATTCATACCATTAAAATAGAATTGATCTCTTAGATATGTGTCATAACGTATCTCACCACTATGCTTATGTCATTCATGCATGTATTGGTGAGGTTGTTATTCAAGAGAACCTTCCAGGAAATTTTCACACTCTAGTACAGACTCTAGAGTAGTTAGTGATGCATGTATTGTTAAGTTTGTTCTTCAAGAGAATCTTTTGGGAGTTGTTGACACTCTAGTATAGAGTAGTCATTGCTTCATACATTTGGTTATCCTATTTTCCTACAATATGAGGGATTAGGTGGCACTTCATTGAATCCATAATTATCATCCTTGATTTTTTTATCCTCATATTGACCCAATCGTTGGGGATTCAAGAAAGGTGGTCCTGGTGATTCAAGGAGGAGGAGAGATAGTATTTGGTGGTGTTGATACTAATGACTTCAAGGGTAAACATCAATATGCTCCTATTACTCGAAAGGGTTACTAGAAGGTATGTAATAGAATCATGTTAGTTTTCTAGGTTTAAGATTGACTGTATTTAAGGATAAATACATGCATACCATGTTCTTTGTATGATTCATAGTTACTAGTAGGTATGTCATGGGATTATTCTAATCTAATAAATTGATGTTGCTATTTCCTCATGGGAGACTTCCTCATTGATGATTAATCAACAGGTCTGCATACAGTCCATCTTCTTCAATTGGGAAAATGATTGCTTCTTAAGGAATCTTATGAAAATATTGATGGCGTTTTATGAACATTTAGTTGTAGGTTTATGTGCTGGAGGTTGTGTTTCTATTGCGGATTCTGGAACTTCTTTGCTAGCTGGTCCATCGGTAAAGCGTGCAAACCTTTGATCTTTTGGAAATTTCTTGTATAAGTTAGTGGTGTTTTCTAGGTCTATGTAAGATAAAAGAATATAAACCGCAATGGTGTGGCAAATCTTATGCTTGTATGCTCAAGCAATCAACGAATGCTCAATAATGCTCATTTTATAAATTGATATGCTATCTTTGTAGTATGAAAGATATAGTTGAACTGATTTCAAGAATTTTCTTAGTAGCAACGACTGGAGGGAGATAATTTTCTTTTTTCATTTTATTACATTATTTAAGCCAAGCATGTCTAGATGCTGTTGTAATTTGATATACAAGGTGGGTTCTTCACTTTGTTGCTTCTATGCATTGTTTTGCTAAACTTCCACCCTAGCAATATATGCAATTCTTTATAGACCATGTGTTTCTTTTATACTGAGATTCCTCATAATCCGTATTTATGATGTGAAAATATATGATGTTCATGATTGTTGTTCTATAGTCATTGTCTATCATGTTTTCTATGATTTTCAAGGGCATTATAACACAAATCAGCAATGCTATTGGTGCCTTGGGTATTGTCAGACGGGAATGAAAAACTGTTGAGTCACAATATGGAGATGGGATTATGGAGCTCTTAATTGCATATGTATGTCTTTAATTTATCAAAGCTTGTATGAATCATTATAAAAAAATGTCACATGTAAGATTGCATCTTTAATATCAGTAACTTCTTAGCATAAAGGTAACTGGACAAATTGATTGATGTATGTTAGTTAGGTAGGATTTCTTGGGAGTTAGTTGACTATAGAATTGCAGCTACTTCTAAAATGAAAAAATTAGCTGCATTGTTTACAGACAAATCCTGAGAAGATCTGCTCACATATCGGCTTGTGCTCTTATGATGGTGCAAGATATCTCAGGTGAGATTCCTTTATGTTGTTTTCTGTTAAAATGATTGTACATATTCTAACTATGTACTCATCAATAATACCTTTTGGGATACTGTGCATGTGAATTTTTCTTTGTTACGATTTATTGACAATGTTGAAAATGGTTGATCTCTGCAACATAGGAATAACTAGTGTATCAGAAAAACCACATGAAAAAGAGACATTGTCGAGCATCAATGATGGTATTTGCACTGCTTTTGAGATGTTAGGTATGTCGGTGTAGAACCAAATTTCCCATAACCGGACTAAGGAACAAATCATTACCTATTTGAGTCAGGTAATAAGAGTTTCTTGTCTTCTTTGATGATTTTTTATTTTACAAGGATGTCGAGATTTGTTTTAACATCAATTATTCTAATATCAATGTTTATAATATTCTTGAATGTATTATTCAGCTATGTGACCGATTTCGATTTCAAAGCCCTTATGGAGAATCAGTTATTGACTATGATCAAATGTCAAGCATGCCAACTGTTTCGTTTTCAATTGGAAATAAAACATTCAGAGTTACTCCAGACCAAGTTTGGTTTAGTCCCAAATAAATAAATTCTATTTGGTGTTCGATTCACCCTGCAATATTGATGTCTTATCTATCATCTATGGCTTGATGTTTATAATCTCAGTTTGTTTTAAAATAGGTTGGTGGGAATTCAACATTGTAGAAGATATGTAGAAGAAAGGAATTTATGTTACAAACGTGCATTTGAATATAAGTTTCATACAACGTTTTGTAGAGAACATACGACTATTTAGTAATTTTAGCTTACTTTTTGTTCTATACTTTCATTCCTGAATGTGCATTGTACTTTCTTGAATTGTAAGTAAACAAATCAAATATCCTTATTACATAATAACATGAGAATAGGTTGTTAATAGGTTTCAAATTAATTTTAAACCTAATTTAAGTTGTCATCTGATCCATTGTTTTCACATGAGGTTTTGATTATCATAAACTAATCCTAAAGATAATTTGCATAACTTCAGTTTTGAAGTAGAAGAAACATTGTGTTTTGCAATCTTTGTGGGTATCCATTGGTGGAAATCAGTAAGTGGACTTGCTCTTGTTCCCATTTGGAGTTGTATAATACACATTGATCTGAAATGGATCTATGTTTTTTTTTCAAGCTAGAGTGAATTTTTTTGCTTGCAATTAGAACACATTTGAGGGTTTGTTTATATAATGTTAGGGCTTAAATCATGAAGCTGCTACTGTATTTTGGACTTGAATAATATGTTTTCTGCATGGGATTTGAACATATATTTAAGGGTTGGAAATGGAAACCAACTTGTTAGGGATCCAAAGACAATAAGTCGTGCCCTGGCTAGTGAGAAAGTTAGATGGAGTTTATACACTACTAGATGTCGGTTGGCTAAAAAACAAC
This sequence comes from Pseudotsuga menziesii, assembly GCA_001517045.1. Lineage (NCBI taxonomy): Eukaryota > Viridiplantae > Streptophyta > Pinopsida > Pinales > Pinaceae > Pseudotsuga > Pseudotsuga menziesii. The sequence continues at coordinate 222,396 of LPNX010380079.1, forward strand.
TGTATTTCTAGTTTTTTACAAGATTTGGCAAATGCAATAAGGAGGGAGGTAAATTTCCTTACATTCATGATTGAGAAAAGGTAGATATATACACTAAGTTCCTGAGGGGTATATTCTCCAATGTCCACTGTGAGTTGAATCACAAGGTATAGTAAAAGATTAACTCCATACACTAGACATGGAGATGTCTAGATAAAAGAAAAATGATGCAATTTCCAGGATCTTATGGTGGGATTGATTATGTTTTATCTTACTTGTTCTGTTTATTTTTGTGCACATATTACTCTAGAGTGCATGTAATATTTCTCATAATTTCCACAGGGTGATTTAATCTAACATTTTCTATATTACACTATCATAATTTATTGAATTTATTTACAGGCCAAAAGAAATTGAGAAACCCAAAGATCAAGCTTTACTACCTAATAATGGGTTGTAGACTTATGATTCTTCTTAGTTCAAATTTGTAAGAATACACACCTTTGTACTTCTCAAACACAATGACTATCTATCCCTGAAGACTACATAATAGATTATTAATTATTCATAATTTAAACATGCATCATGTTGATTCAGAGTGGGATGAATTTGGTAATGATCTCTATTCACTACCTGAAGTGCCTCAAACAATACAGACAACACATTCACAGGCAATTTCTACAAATAAAGCTGACAAAGACAACAAGATTAAGGCTCTTGTTGATTCAGCTGCATTGGAGTGGCAGCGGTGAGACATCTACGGGTTGTTTATAATGTCCTTTTTGGTGTATTTCTTGGGAATAATTTGAGGGATAACATTAATAGGATAAAACAGGTTGGAGTATAACAAATAATACTTTCAAGTGTATTCCTTACACTTTCAGCTATCTTTACAGGAAAACATGGGAAGGATATGCTAGAAGAGGATTTGGCAGAGGTGCGGGAGGAAGGCATCTAGTAGGAACATGATTTGGTAAATATCTTAGGATTGTTGTTTATCTTTCATTAGCTTAGTGTTCTTACTAGAATTTTGAGATATTATTTGTTTGCTTATTTCATGGGACGTCAACTTTCCAATGTGTGTTTGGCTTCTGTACTCTGTTGTTGTCACGTTTTATTAAACGTACACTAGCAACAATGTGATGTTTTTTTATTTATGTTCTCATCCTATCAAGGAATCAATATTCCTATGCATTAATTAGTTTTTTGGGATGATTATAATTGATTCTTATTATTTTCATGGTTCGGGTTTTACATCTATAAAAATTTGCACACTTAAAAGTTGTTCAATTATTTTTAACAACATTTTGATGGATTGGATAATACAAAATTGATGTCGTCAATTTGAAGTTGAATTTGGCACTAAGATTGCTTAAGTAATATGACTGAGGTTTGATTCTTTTAATGAATGAATAAATGATGATGTGAATGGAGAAGAGAATATGAATGAACCAAGAACGGGATTTTCCCCAGAGAATTGTACTGGCAATGGAATTTATTTTTCATGGAGGTTGGAGGATCTTTGAGGAATTGAGGTTAGTCTTTTGTAAAGGTTGCATGTAATTAGATTGCAGCTATATGCTTGTTTGATAGGGTGTACTGTGGATTCCTGTTCCTGTAACATGAATTTTGACAATGAGGGTTATGCAATTAAATTTTAACGCAATTCAGGGAAATATTTCATACTATCAAACAATACAGTCATACAGTAATGTTCATACAAAGTTAAAAGATATATTTTTCACTTTCAAACCATAATGATGGTATTCTTAAGTTTTCAAAATTTACATTAGTTTTGTCTTCAATTGGGCCCATATTAACGTGGAAGTTATGAATATGAGATAAAGCACTTTCATAATTGACATTAGTTTTATGTCTTCAATTGGGCCTGTATTAATGTGGAAGTTATGAATCTGAGATAAAGCATTGAATGCAAGGAGTTAGTTAAAATTTATTACCTAAAAATTCGAATTTTATGAATACATTTATGAAGATATTAATACCTCAAAATTTTCCTTTTTTCATTTAAGTAAAATTATCTTAGATGAATGAATTTGGCCTAATGCAGATAAAATCTATTCTTATGCATATTGACAGATGAATTTCAATGACAGGAACTACATTTGGTATCTGTTTCAAAGAAACTTGGGAAACACAATCATGATCATACTCTATTTCAAAACAACTTAATTATAATATTTAAGAGATTGTTGCTATGGGCAAACCATACTACATATCATGGGGAAAATTGAATAGAAAGGTTTATTGTCTATGAAGCGAATTTAGAGTAGACATGTGAAATTTGATTTCTAATTGATATGATATCAAAGGGAACTACGTGTAAGTACAAAGCTAGAATAGAGGAAGGGATTTATAATCAACAGGTGCCCAAATTCATAACTCTGTTTTACAGCAAGAGGATTTTCTTTCTCCTTGTGTACCCGACACTTCAAATTTAGATGAAAAAGATGATAATAATGAGGAAGATCATGCTAATGCCTTTTCAAATCAACCTTTCTATCATGAATATGAATTTGACCTAGGTATTAAGGGAAATGATGAGAAGTTAGATCTGTCCACTATACTTTCTCATGCATCAAAGGTCGAAAAGCAGTTTGAAGAGCCATTGGTTACCATTTTTGAGCTGTTTGAAAAGAGCAATAATGGAGAGGAAAAGATTTATGTTTCAGCACCTATGGAAATTTTAAGCAGTGAACCTATATATGATGAATACTCAGATGAATTGGAAGAACGGCCTTTTGAATCGGTATTTACAGAAGTATTCAGCAACGGACCTATGTATGGCATCTACGAGGACAGTGAGAGTGATGATGTTGGGTCACCAAATCAGTGCATAGTGTGTCTTTTTTAGCAGCAATCTTCAGAAAGTAGAAATCCCATATCCTCTATTCTAGAAAAAGAATTTCAAGGAAATATTAAACCAAATGTAGTTGTCTCAGTTGGATATTTTAGAGACTAGGGAGGTAATTTTTGAATTTTCTTTTGTTTCATCTCCAACAGTCCAAGAAAATAAGTTTGATGTCATTAATGAAGCAATGATTCCACACAAACAAGAAGATGTGGGAGTTACTTGTTCTCGATTTGCTTCTTCTAACAATTTCTATGACCCTGTAGCAAGTTACATGGAAGCAAAGCAGAGTGATAAATCTTGTGTCCTTCATCTTTTAAGCACAGAATTTCAAATATGTGGGTATGGTTTCTTGGATCGTATGTTTTTATGCTTTTGAGTTTTTTTAGTCTTTTGTATGCTCAAAGATGGAAGCAAGTTTCAGCTAAATTATAAGCTTATGGATTGGTTATATTGGAAGTTTTCCTATATTTGAAAAGAAGTTTTTGATTGCTTAAGTATGAACAATGTCAATAACTAAGCTCACTTTTCGAGCATTTATTTTCCAGTCTGAATTCAGTGGATTTGTTTTCAATTAAGTAGTGCAGAAAGGCATTTTGGTTTTTAATTAGATTTGGACAATAAGATAATAGAATAAAGACTCCATCCCAATGGATAAGGCACTATATAGATTTCAATATGCTTGAAGAAGTGATTGCAGAGATGGAATAAAAGACACTTGGTCTGCATTTCTTGGCAGCTCAAAAGGAGCGTGCCATCCCCAGCCAGAGCCAGATGTTGGTACCGGAGATTTTCCTCTTTTCACTATGCTGCATCAAATCCTTAATCTTGTGATCCTTATCTCTTTCCCTTTTTAGCCAAATCCTCAACCTATATGTATTAAAATTTTAATAATTATTATTATTTTAACCAAAAAGATCTTTTTATCTTTTAACTAAAATAATATTTTTATTAAAAATTGTAAAAAAGAATGGTTTACCTATTATCTCTTAATAAACTTACGTGTTAATTCTTTAAAAAGGGATTAAAAACATAATTTTAAAAAGAGGATATATCCTGCATCAAATCCTTAATCTTGTTATCCTTATTTCTTTCCCTTTTTAGCCAAATCCTCAACCTATATGTATTAAAATTTTAATAATTATTATTATTTTAACCCAAAAGATCATTTTATCTTTTAATTAAAATAATAATTTTATTAAAAATTGCGAAAAAGAAGGGTTTACCCATTATCTCTTAATAAACTTACGTGTTAATTATTTAAAAAGGGGATAAAAAATATAATTTTAAAAAGGTATTAAAGCTAATCATTTTAAAGGAAATAAAAAAATATATTATGTCTTTTTACAATTATTTCCTTTATCCACTTTTGTCTCGTAAAGACAACCGGGCATTCTCATGTCATTCACTCCATTGTATACCAAGCCCATGGTTCAATATACTTTCCCTACGCATCAAGACAACATGGGGAAATCTACGTATATGAATAACCAAAATACATTTGTTATTCATACATGTGGGATAATTCCCATCGCACAAAATAGAACATAAAAAGTGCTTTAGCTATAAAGGAGCCCAAGCTTCGCCGTTTTGGTTATCAAATGCATCGAGGCAAAGTTGAACAGTTTGGTATATACTAATGTATATGAATGATAGCAAGAGCTAAATCCAGTCAATGTTCTTTATGGAGAATTGAACTAAGCCTGCTAATTTTCCAAATGAATTTGGGCCCCTGTTTATTACTTGTGATCGTATTGAACATCTTTTAACTATGTGGAATTTTTCTCCAATCGATGAAGCAGAGTATTTGATTGAAAAGCATATTACGAAGACATCAAACAAACCATCTTGTGTTTGATATCAAATCTATGATCTGAAGAATAGGCGGCAGAGTGCTTGTTGCTTACAAAATACTCCAAATCTTCTCATAAATTCGGTGATCACAAAATAATGATGGAGAACAACTGATAATCAAAGATTTTATCGGAGGCAGAAAGTTAATAAGCATATTATTATTTCCAGATCTTAAGGCATTAATTGAGCACTCAAAAGGTTAATTCCAGATTTAACTACAAGTGATAGGTTTTTGGCAATTAAGCATTCGAAGGAGGCAAAAAATCAACTTTCCAGATTTCAAGGAATTAGTTAAGTTTATCTTGGGTATCGATTTTACCAACTCCAGATTCTAAAGCAACAAATAAAGGACAGATGGAAATCAATGTCTAGATATAGAAGCTCAATTTCAGCAATTGCAACCTATTCCAGTTTTTGGGGCAGGAATATTTCTCATTTGCTATATTTGTAAAATTGGTTTGATGAGCATGGGTATAAATGTTCAAGTTTTGAATAGAGTAAGGGCGAGGGAGTTCTAGCCGAGGGCTGAGACTGTATTGGCAGGAGCATGTATTTCATTTCTTGGGTTATTAAGAATGCTTTGAGTGATTATCTGTCATTGAGCCTGCTTTGTTTTAATTTGAAGTGATCAATATTATATGCTTTCATGATATTTTACTATACTTGGATTCTTGTGGACAGTTTGTGATGTTTATCAGTGATCTAAAATAGAGTTGGTTCTTTCCTTAGATAAGTTTATTCTCGTGCTCTTTTTGGCCTTCATATCATGTTCATACATCCACTATTTAGTATTCTCTTCTGATAGCTTGATCTCCGTTGGAAACTTTCGAGCCTACTTGTCCTTTTCAATAACCTAAGATTCACTAGCCATGCTTCTTCTGCAGTCAAGGAGCATCTTTTAGTGATAACAACTTCTAAACACTCGAAAGGTTTGAAGTGCATCTTAGGTCTAGTTAATTCTTGCAATAAAATAGAATCCAATCCAAATAAAGTGGTGTCTCCACCTCTCAATTTAAATAATGATCAAATAGAAAGATGGCCAAAACTAGTTTCACTGTAGTTATGTTCATAGTTGGCCAACACTGTAGAAACCCATGAATATTGACTCTTTCAGTAAAGGTAGTTTTCCTTTGTATTAACTGGTAGAGATGACAAATGTAGAAATTTTACTTTCACCTTTGTGGAGCTTGCTCAAATTTGGATGGGCAGTTTAGGTCTAAAGGAATTTTATGATGAATTAATGATGTAGGGTGTGGAATAGAACTGAAAACACCAGCACAAGGATATGTATGTCATAGATGTAAAGTTGATGTTATGTTCATCATGTCTAGTAACTTTGTAAGCAAATTGTTCATTAAGAGCATGGCTAATGGGCTAGATATGGGTTCTCGCCATCTTATTTTTTTTCTCTAGGACATTTCATCCAACATTGTCCAACAAACAGGGATCCCAATTTTGACCTCAAAAGGGTGAATCCTCCAACTGGGACTCCCAAATCAATGCTTGTTGCTACTCTCGATGGCTCTTATGAATTGCCAAATCCGGCAGTTGCATTTTTTAGGCCTAACGAGTAAGTCATTTGAACCAAACCTTCATAAGTGACAACACTATAAAGTGGAAGGTCTATGAAATTGGCTATGCATTGCTTCTCAATTATTAGATGCTAATTAAAATAATTTGTCATGTAGAGCTGCTTTCAACAAGGATGTTGAGGGGTTCCCATCTAACCATTCTGTTGGTGAACTGCCATCTGAGTTGCATTGTCCATTGTGATGTTTACTTTGTGTTTTGCATAGATTGATGTATGATCAGCATAGATTCATTTAAACGAAAATATATCAAACATTAAGAAAAAAATTAAAAATACTTTAAATTCATTTAAATACTTTTAATTTAATCTTTATTTTCATTTAGTAAACCTTAAAAAAAATCAGTCTCACATAAATTGTTTTAGTTGGAGAAATCTAACCACAAAACCCTTACTACTTCTTCAAAAAGCGTTATGGTCCCACTATATATATATAAAAAACACACTTAATGAACATTGTGACATCTCGAAGCGTTCTCCAGTTGTCTAACATTGTGACAAATAATGATCGGGAATCGGGGTTCAAAACGTTCTGCCCCATAATCCACAAAGTCATCATGAGCACCCGTAAATATCCATAAAGGCTAAGCGACCCCTAGATTTGATATAACTAAGTGTACCAGCCGACACTCTTTTTCTTATTTTCCTTAATTATCTCCCTAAAAAAAGATATTAATAGCTGGTTGTTTAATCAATTATCTCCGCACAAAAAATATTAATGGTTTATCGCGTTTGATATTCTTCTGCCAGATTTCACCCGTTGCTTATATTGCGACCAAGCTGAGCTCGCAGGCATACATTTCGTAGCTGGTTCTGCTGGAATTCTTGAATCTACTCGTGATTTTTAAAAATGGTTAAGGAAATCGGTTACTACGACATGCTGGGAGTAAGTCCCACGGCCTGTGAAAGAGAGATCAAGAAAGCTTATTACATGAAGGCTAAGCAAGTTCATCCTGATAAAAATCCAAATAATTCTCAAGCTGCGGATAATTTTCAGGCATTGGGAGAAGCTTACGAAGTTCTCAGTGATCCAACACAGCGAGCATCATATGACGTACTTGGAAAAGCCGGCGTATCAACGGAAACACTGATAGATCCAGAAGCAGTTTTTGCTATGCTGTTTGGAAGCGAGTTTTTTGAAGACTATATAGGCAAGCTTTCAATACTTTCAGTGTTTTCTTTAGCGATGTCTACTGAAGGGCCGGGACATATACATATCAAAAGACTACTACAGAAGATGAAGGTTGTCCAAGACGAAAGAGAAAAAAAGCTGGCACAGATTTTGAAAGATCGTCTTAACCAGTATGTACAAGGTGACAAAGAAGGGTTTATACAACAAGCTATATCTGAGGTTCGACGTTCCAACAGTACATCTTATGGAGTCGATGCGCTGCACACAATTGGTTACATATATGAAAGACAAGCGTCAATGGAACTTGGGAAGAAAGACATATATTTGGGTGTGCCTTTTACAGTTCAATGGTTCAGATGCGAAGTGCATTTTATAGCTGAATGGTTCAAAAACAAATGGCATTTTATAAAATCTTATGTCACAGCAGCTACAGGTGGTTTTGCACTACTAAAATTACTACTGAAACAGCAGCTACAGGTGGTTTTGCACTACTAAAATTACTACTGAAACAGCAGCTAACTATGGAAAATTATTCTGACAATAATCTGAGAGCATTTATACATTCCAACAAAGAATTGTTTATTGACTCTCTTTTTAAATTAAGCGTGCCTAATATTGAAGGCACCCTCTCAAATGTGTGCCAGATGGTGTTGCAAGATAACAGTGCAAGGAAAGAAGATCTTCTAGCTCGTGCAAAGGGCTTAAAAACCCTTCGAAGCATTTTTCAAACTGCGAAACTAAAAAATGAACATGGAACTGCAGAAAGACACAGTGCTCCAAGGTTGGCCAAGGAAGAATACAAAAACTATGCAAGCTCTCCGGATACATCACCAACGACTCCTTCCAGCGCGACTCCACTTTACTCTCAAGGCCGTGGAAAAAGATCATGGATCCGTCAATCAATGGATGCCCTTTTCCGGTTTGCCAACGATCTTTCAAAAAAGATTTTTTCCATCTTTGATTTTAACATGTTTGATACTTCGCAACTTTTATAGTTTTTTTATTATGAACTGGCCTACCTTATAACTTTTATATGTTATTATGAACTGGCCTACCCTGTTGGCTTACCTTACTACGATCTTTCATCTCCCTAATTCATTTTAAAGAGAACATGGGCTCGTGGGTTATTCCCATGGTTAAAAGGTTTTTTTCAATAGACTTGTAAGTATTTTAGTATAAATATGTCTCTTTGTTATTGATAATTTCTGCTCTTATTGTTTATATAAATCTTTCTATTTACACTGCTCTGAATTATTTTTAGATGATTTGATCTATAATATTAGTAAAAAATAATATTATCTCAACATTGTTTTTCAGTTTAGTCATTTAGAAGTTTGATTATGTGGCACATATCGATAGGAAATCATTGCGTTTATCCAATTTTGTTGTATTTCCATTGGATTTGGATGATTTGGAATGAATGGGATTGTGGGAAACTAATGGCAATGCAAATAGAGCATCCTTATGTGCTAGCCTAGGCTATGATATCATTAAATGGATATTTTTCTTTTGACAATAATTTATTGCGACACAACAAGCACGCCATTCCCAACTTGGGAGTATTACAGTGATGTGTAGCTCGCTTAAAACATTCAATAAAGAATCTTAGGCTAAGTAGCCACTAGTGGGGTATTTACTCCAACAAAGTCACCAAAGACATGTACCTAGCAACAACCAATTTGTTCTAGATAGATGGCCCATGAGAAGAAAAATATCTTTTTGGGAATTCAAATCCACAAATAGATTCCAGAAAGCATGAATGGGAGATCATATGTGGATTATATCAAAATCAATTTAGAAATTATAGTGAGTTTGAGATTCTTGGACATAGGGATCTTGATCGTTTGAATGATTGGAACACTACTTTTGTAGACAAGGAGACGATCTTTCAAAAAAGATTGTTTCCATCTTTGATTTTAATATGTTTGATACTTAGCAACTTTTATAGTTTGTTTATTCTTAATATGTTATTATGAACTGGCCTACCTTACTACGATCTTTCATCTCCTTGATTCATTTTAAAGAGACCATGGGCTCTTGTGTTATTCTCATGGTTAAAAAGTTTTTTTTAATAGACTTGTAAGTATTTTAGTATAGATATGTCTCTATGTTATTGATAATTTCTGCTCGTATTGTTCATATAGATCTTTCTATTTACAATGCTCTAAATTATCTTTAGATTATCTGATTTTAATATTAGTACAAAATAATATTACCTCAACATTGTTTTTTAGTTTAGACTTTTAGAAGTTCAATTATGTGGCACATATTAATATGAAATCATAGGGTTTATCTAGTTTTGTTATATTGCCATTGGATTTGGATGATTAGGAACGAATGGGATTGTGGGAAACTAATGGAAATGCAAATAGAGCATCCTTATGTGCTATCCTAGGCTATGATATCATTAAATGGATAATGTATTTGATTGGAGCCATTAATATAACACTTGAAAATCTCTCGCATCTAGGGAAAAGTTCATTACTTCTTCTAGCTCCTATAGGGGTAGCAGCTTTCAACATATCCACAACAATAGTTCATTATGCACTTCATATATCGATCAAAGAAATCAATCATTTACGAGGACTGAGTTTAATTAACTTACAAGAAGAGTTGAGGAATGTTAAATATATTTTGATTGATGAAATGAGGTTTATTGGAAAAAATCTATTAATGAGAATAGATTCAATACTTCACCAAGCCTTCCTCGAAAATGCTAATATACCTTTTGGTCGGTGATTTGGGACAATTTTCACATGTCATGGATAACCTTGTATATGCATCGGAAGGTATTGCAAAAGAATTGTGGAACACATTCACAACAGTTGTGACCCTCGATATTGTGTTTCGACCAAGTTGACAAAGCAATGAACAAATATCTTTTTTGTAATTTGTTAATGAGTATTAGAGATGCAGTTCCAACAATAGAGGATTGGAAATTGCTGGTGACTCATACAGATACTTCCTTGGATGCTCTAATGAAAAATTCAATCGATAAGGTGATACATTTGTTTGTGACAAATGATGATGTAAACTGTTATAGCAAATGTTTAATAATAGGCCTAAACTGTCTCATTGCGACCAATATTGCTACATCTGTAAGAAGCAACTTTCGTACGGAAGGAGATGAAGAACGGTTGGAACTTGAATTACTAATAGCCATAGGAGAAAGGGTAATGTCGACATCAAACCTATGGACTGATGTAGGACTCATCAATGGTGCTCTTGGAGTTATACAACAAATTGTATATAACCCTGGAAGTTCGCCTCTATAACCTTGGAAGTTCGCCTCTATAACCCTGGAAGTGAACCATTTCCTCAAGTTGTTCCTATTACATCTATCAAAAGAGGTAATAAAAAACAATTTCCATTGAAACTCGCTTGGGGTTTAACAATCCATAAGTCACAAGGATTGACATTGGACAAAGCTACTATTAATATTGGAAAGCAAGAGAGGTAGGGTATGACATTTCCAAGAATATCTTGAGTTAAAGATTTGACAATTCTACGATTTCAACCTCCATTCTCATATGGTCGATATGAGAAGATGTAAAAACTACCAGGTGTGAAGATAAAAAAGATGAACAAGATAGATAGAGAATGATCAAGATGTGAACCATCTTTTCATTTATTTAATCATTTCAAAATTATTGTCTCTATTTTTTAGTTTAACAATTTATTCAATCCTTAATATAACACTTGAAAATCAAAATGATTGGAGCCATTAATATAACACTTGAAAATATCTCGCATCTAGGGAAAAGTTCATTACTTCTTCTAGCTCCTACAGGGGTAGCATCTTTCAACATATCCACAACAATAGTGCATTCTGCACTTCATATATCGATCAAAGAAATTAATCCTTTATGAGGACTGAGTTTAATTAACTTACAAGAAGATTTAAGGAATGTTAAATATATTTTGATTGATGAAATGAGGTTTATTGGAAAAAATCTATTAATGAGAATAGATTCAATACTTCGCCAAGCCTTCCTCGAAAATGCTAATATACCTTTTGGTCGGTGATTTGGGACAATTTTCACCTGTCATGGATAACCTTGTATATGCATCGGAAGGTATTGCAAAAGAATTGTGGAACACATTCACAACAGTTGTGACCCTCAATATTGTGTTTCGACCGAATTGACAAAGAAATGAACAAATATCTTTTCGTAATTTGTTAATGAGTATTAGAGATGTAGTTCCAACAATAGAGGATTGGAAATTGTTGGTGACTCATACAGATAATTCCTTGGATGCTCCAATGAAAAATTCAATCGATAAGGTGATACATTTGTGTGCGACAAATGATGATGTAAACTGTTATAGCAAATGTTTAATAATAGGCCTAAATTGTCCCATTGCGACCAATATTGCTACATCTGTAAGAAGCAACTTTCGTACGGAAGGAGATGAAGAACGGTTGGAACTTGAATTACTAATAGCCATAGGAGAAAGGGTAATGTCGACATCAAACCTATGGACTGATGTAGGACTCATCAATGATGCTCTTGGATTTATACAACAAATTGTATATAACCATGGAAGTTCACCTCTATAACCCTGGAAGTGAACCATTTCCTCAAGTTGTTCCTATTACATCTATCAAAAGAGGTAATAAAAAACAATTTCCATTGAAACTCGCTTAGGTTTTAACAATCCATAAGTCACAAGGATTGACATTGGACAAAGCTACTATTAATATTGGAAAGCAAGAGAGGTAGGGTATGACATTTCCAAGAATATCTTGAGTTAAAGATTTGACAATTCTATGATTTCAACCTCCATTCTCATATGGTCGATATGAGAAGATGTAAGAACTACCAGGTGTGAAGATAAAAAAGATGAACAAGATAGATAGAGAATGATCAAGATGTGAACCATCTTTTCATTTATTTAATCATTTCAAAATTATTGTCTCTATTTTTTAGTTTAACAATTTATTCAATCCTTAATACTTATTACTTACATTGAGATAATCCTCATAATTCTATCTGTGTTTTCAACATAACCCGTTCCTTACAATGTTGATCAAACTCCAGTTTTGTGTCACCTCCCAAGACTGAAACCAACATAGATCCAAATCCCAAGCTTTATCAGGCGTCGAGAGGGATCAAATATCCCAAGGTGGAAACCTCTTCTCAGGTATTGCACTCAAGGGGGTTTACACCTCGAGAGATTTGATCCCTCTCGGCGCTTGATATATCCCATGATTTGGATCTAGGCTAGTTTATGATCAACATAGATTCATTTAAACTAAAATCTATCAAACATGTAAAAAAATTCGAACCACTTAGTTTTTTTTAAATACTTTTAATTTGATTTTAATTTTTTATTTAGTAAACCTACAAAAAAAATATTAATAATTAACTCATACAACTTTGTGAGCCGACATAATTTTTTTAGTTCGATAAATCTAACCACAAATCCCTTACAAATTCATCGATGAGCGTTGTCGTCCCACGATATATATATATATATA
>LPNX010380094.1:0-28984 GCA_001517045.1 Pseudotsuga menziesii
CCTTACCACTAACACCTCCCTCCTCTCTCTCTCTCTCTCTCTCACACACACACACACACACACACGGTGAGAGAGAGAAGAAGATGTTGCTCTTATATTTTGGGTTCATCTTATCTTGGTTTGAAATTGTACTTGGTGTCAAAATCTATACTAAAGAAGTTGTTGGATTTTCTCCCTTGTGGTTTCCCAAAGGAAAATCTTTGTGTTCTTTTTTATTGTTGTACTTGTGTTTTTTTAGTGATCATATTGCTTATGGTTATGATAAATTAATACAAATTGCTTAAAGATCTAATATAACCATTAAAATCCTAACATGTAGTAAATTGGGAATATCTGGTAAAAATAAGCTTTTTTTTAATTCAAAATATGTAATGGGAGAGGGGATGAACAAAAGGATTTTGGTAGGTATTTATCAATATCTAGTGAAATTAAGGGTATTCTTTAATATCCCATGAAAAAGGCACTATGGAATAGTTTTAGTGAGTGAATACCCTGTGGCGCAGGATCCCAAGCATTGCAAGACCATGTCATAGATTTGTGAGGAACAACCCAACATAAAACCCTTTTTTATAGAAGCCACAGTGAGTAGAATTTTGCAATATCAGTAAGTAATTAGGCCTCGAAAAAGGCGGACGTCTACACCCATGAGAAGTTTGATCCATTTATCACTAGTGGGTAGCCATTAAATTGGATTCCATCGACTAATGTTTCCTTCTCATATGCATATATGCAGGAATAGTCTACTTTGCAAGTGTTTCACATGATGCACTCATCTACAACTAAGAAGCTCTTCAAAGCAAAATAGGACTAAGAAGCTACATAAGCTATGTACCAATAACTAAAAATTGGACTTGCAATTGTCGTTGTGGAATGGTACATGGAGAAACAGGTTCGTTAAGCATAAAATATGGAAATGACCATCATTTCATAAAAAAATATGGGTATATGGCTAGAACTTCCTTATCAACATTCTGAGCTCTCGGAAGAAGACCCCTACACCAGTCCACAAGAAAGTGTTGAGTTGCTCTACTCCTCTTGCCAATAATATGTGGACTTAAGTAACCAACCTGTAACACAAGATAGACATTGTTCAAGGTTAGGGAATGCAACAACAACATGAGCTCATGGCTCAGATCCCTCCTCTAGTGACTGAAATCAACACCACTTTGAATCGCCTTCATGGGGTTACATAACAAAGTAAGACAATCTTTTGCACCTTACAATATTGGATGGGTCTACTAGAGAAGTGATAGATCCTCGTGGATGATTTGTGGGAGAAGATTAAAAAAATGAATTGGGAGGCTCGGGACATGACCAACCCTTGGAGCAACATTGGAAGTATGAAAAAATTCAAGCCACATATTACCAATTAGATGTGCTTCAAGAAGACGTTATTGCTGTAATGAAAACCATTTGTAACTTCAAGCCAATATCCCAATTGACATACCTTACACTGCAGAAGTTAGAGTCCTTTACCAATTTTGAGTAGGAAGCATTAGAAAATAAGCAACCTTCAGCCCCAAACAATGAGCAAGCGCAACCCTTTATCATTGGAGCCAATATTTTATTAAGGAAATGGAAAGCACCGGTAGATAATTTTGGAAAAAAAATTAAGCCATGCCTTGTCAGTGGTCCCCAAGTTGGCCCCTTCATTTGAAGTTTCAACAAAACAAAAGGGTTAACTCGAGGGAAAGTCAATGATTGTGGCCAGGGTATATTGACCCTTTTGTTTTTTGAAGACTTGGTCTTGGAAGATGCACAAATAATCAACACAAAAGGAATTGTGCAAAGGGGATGTGGTGGAAGTTCCACATTTAATATGCCTAAGGAAAAAATTTGAAATGTAACTATCTTGACACGATCAGAATTAACCACCATGAGTTATATAAAAATCCATGAAGAGCCAAGAGAGTAAGTTGGTCAAATAAGGTAGAAGGTTGAGAGAACGTTAGGAAAGGGTTGCTAATAAACTGTGTGGAATCTACGAGTAGAGAGTCATGTTGCAGGACAAATATATCCCTGAAGATTATAATATTTGAGATGCACTATGTTTTTTCTGAGAATGAATAATAAGAAATGAGAAGCGTTTTTGCCTCCTTAAGATTTATGTTGTGACGTATGATGAATGTGATGAATGTATTTTGTAATTGATTCCTATTTATTTATGAATATTCAGCCTATGATGTTAATTGGGTTTTCCTTTCCGTTGCACAACATAATAGAAGGTTAAAAATAACTCTGTGACCACTCCCTCAGTTATTCCCTATTTTTTTCCTCATCTTACACTTGTCTCGACCACACTTTAGGTGAGACATTCTTCTCTTTGAGGAAGAATGAAAATGCCAATGTGTCTAGACTACAACAAGACTTTGTTGACCCTTGCGAAAAACCTCGGTCTTTAAAATTTTGCATTAACAATCATAGTGGAACTTTGACAATACCTAAAAGTTTCACTAGGTTCAACTCAAATTTATGGAGTGAGTTAATAAGTGCACAAACTTAACTAATTTGTGAGTCTATTTGTTCTAATGAAGTAAAGTTACCCTAATCCACTCATCGTTTTCTAACTTGCAATAAAATTGCATGTTTTATGAATTTCAATAAACTAAATTATCTTAAAATGAATTATAACTTATAAAAATTACATAATCAAAATTCCCATCTTGAACAAACAAACCAACCATATGGCAACAAAATTCTTATTAAATTTAAAGATTTAAAAAATAAAAATAAAAAATTAAATCTACCTCTTTATATAGACTCCAAAATTTATTAATAAAATGAAATTCAATTTGTTAAACGTTTAAGATAATCCGCCATATCTATATATCTATATAGATATGAATATATCTATATATCTATATAGATATGAATATATAGCATAGATATAGAGATTATAATGAAAATATTTATGATATAGGTAATATAGATATAGATATTATAATGAAAATGTTTATGATATAGCAGAGATATATAGATTATAATGAAAATGTTTGATATAGCTATGATTTAGAATGGCAGAATTATAGATAAAATGTCTTTTCAGAATTATTGGGTTTGGTGATGGTTGTGGTCCCTTTATGTCTAATCTATGATAATGCTTATCCTCCAAGGCAACGTTAGAGTATACATAGAGCACACGGATAACAACACATCATGATATAATCGACAAAGCAAGGGCATATCTTTTGATATTACGGCTTTGTCAAACATAGAGGAATTAGTTGTTTTCAACAACGTAATAACTAAATCCTCTTCTTAGTTTTTGAGACAAGCTTAACCGTTACTCCTTTTGACATAATACAGATTAATATTAAGGTTTTAAAATTTTGATGTTAAAATATATATTAAAATATAAAAAATTTATAATAGGTTAATATTAAAAAACCAAAACACTATGAGTGGATAGCAATCAGTGATCATTTATGAAAATATTGATGAAAACTTAAATCAAGAAAGAGACAAGAAAAAGACTCACAAATATCTTAGGTGCAAAATAATTTCCATTTAATCAACTTTATATGCACCAATTTTTATGGGTGGGCAAATGATAATTAATAGTTTTGTTCATTGTCTCCCCACCTACTATTCTACTTTACATCGGCTAATCAAAACTCGTTCTATATAAAGTTGATGTCATTCTAGATACACACGATTGTGCTTTTGACCTTAACATATATTCTTTAATCACATCCTAACATTTTGGATCTTGTCCACCTAACTGATCCCTTATTAGGAAAAAAACACAAATTGAATATGTGGCTCCAAAAGAAGTCTGGCTCAACAGGACAAACAATGGGTGATCTCTGCCATTTTGCATAAAAAAAGGATATTCACAGTTGGGGGGAATGGATTCAGATGGGTAAAGTCTGGGTGGGCATTCCAGGAATAAAGAACGTAACCAACAGGAAAAGGTAGAAAGGCATGGATGGATTAGGGTTTGGGCGTGGAAAAGACCCCACTTCAACAATAACAATTATGACAACAACGACATCACCTACCTAATATACGGACTGAACAACCAGTCACTCCCTCAGTGCAATTTGATGCTCATTTAGTGATTCTCACCAACCAACTAAGTCAAAGCCAATAATCAATCCCTATAACCGCCTCTTCTTATACTACCTAGTCCTACCTATCCTTTCCAATTTCAAACTTGTTCACGGTATTCAATCCTTGCTACATTGCTTCATTCTCTCTGTGGTCTGTGTGTGTGAATATGGGGAGATCTCCCTGCTGTGAAAAAGCACATACAAACAAAGGGGCGTGGACCAAAGAAGAGGACGAACGCCTCATCGCGCACATTCGAACCCACGGCGAAGGCTGCTGGCGCTCGCTTCCTAAGGCCGCAGGTCGCTTGCCTCAACTCTGCTCTTCAATAGACCTTATAGCTGATTGTGAAATTGAAGAGATTATACAGCACGTTTTCTTGATTTTCCGATTGAACGTTTTCTTGATTTCCGATTGAAGAGACTATAAATAACGTTTTCTTGATTCCCCGATTGGACATCTTCTTGATTTCCGATTGTGAACGTTTTCTTGATTTTCCGATTGCAGGGCTGTTGCGATGCGGGAAGAGCTGCAGGCTCCGATGGATAAATTACCTGCGTCCCGATCTCAAGCGTGGAAACTTCTCAGAAGAAGAAGACGAGCTCATTATCAAACTCCACTCCCTCCTCGGCAACAAGTATGTTATTTCATCGCCTCTATTGCTTCAATCTATTTCCTTATTTATCTGGTCATGTTCCGGATTGAATTTTAAATTAAACCTCGATCTGTAATGGACCGAAAGGTTTCAATTTCAAATTGCTTGAAGTGACAATCTTGCTCTTGAACTGGAACGAATTGATTTTGATTAGTCTGTGAAACTGCGCAGGTGGTCTCTTATTGCAGGTAGATTGCCAGGACGAACGGACAACGAGATAAAGAACTACTGGAATACTCACATCAAAAGAAAATTGCTAAGCAGGGGAGTCGACCCCCAATCCCATCGCCCCCTCGGTCAACCCTACAACAGCAACACTCTCTGCCCTTCGCTGCCTGTCCCCGAACATGAAATTCCGGCTTTCCAGAGCCCGAGAACGCCGGAGATAGCAGATTTCTTTCAATTTGAGCGCTCTGAAAGTCCGCCGATGGAGTCGGTCCTTTCTAAAGACGAAAGGCATCCCGACCTCAATCTTGATTTGTGCATCAGTTTGCCGGTTCAGTCGGCCCCTACCGCAAGCAGGGCTTCGAGTGTCGATGGAGCCGTGGATTCAGATTCTAATTCTGGCACCGGAGTATGCTGTCAGATGGGGCTGCAAGTAAATTCTGGCGGGCACTGCGAAAACAGATATAGTGAAGAGAAAGCTTCCAGTTTCTTGACTCATTACAGGCTTGTCTTATAGAAGCTTTGAGCTTTGTGGTTTTCTTGTTCACTGGTCTCCGATTCCATCACTAAGCATTCATATGATCAATAGGCAGAATGAAATTACATGTTTGCTCACTGTGGCAGTCTGGAGTTTGTTGTCGATATAAACACACAGGATATAGCTGGACAGCAGTTGCCTGGAATTATTGTTTAGGAGTGTAGATAGCTAATCTCTGAACAGAAAAATTGCTGTTTCACCATGGCCATGGCCGTGCTGTAATATTTAAAGAGAAATTCATATCGAGCTTGACAGCGAAGTCTCCCATCCCTAATTATCGACTAATGTAATTAAGATGCCCATTTCATTTTTCCCAATTTCCAATGGCTTTTTTTAATTTTATATGTTTTTTCCCCTTTATGGTTCATCGGAAGTAAATTCAATATTGTTATTTATTTTGATAAAAACAACTATCTCAAGTGAGTGGTAACATAGTTTTCTGTATTAATGTAACCTAGGGATTTTTTCTTTCGAAATACCGGACCACGGCAGACACCCAATATAAACCTTCGCAGATCTAGGTTATAATTTGTTAACACTGAAAAAATATATTATATTTTAAAATTAGTATTTGGTAACCATGATCAAAGGTAACATAGTTTTCTGTATTAATGTAATCTAGGGATTTTTTCTTTCGAAATACCGGACCAAGGCATACACCCAATATAAACCTTCGCAGATCTAGGTTATAATTTGTTAACACTGAAAATATATATTATACTAAAATTAGTATTTGGTAACCATGATCAAAGTTGTGTACTTCAGATATTATTAGATTTTTTGACGTCTTACTCTCTAATAAACTCATCGCTTCCTTCCATTTGGTATGTGTTTTGAGATTCGTTACATATGAACGGAATTCAGTTGAGATCGTTTGAATTTATAGTTCTAACAAAATGTTTGTAATTAATTTATTTCTTCGATGCATATGAAGTTGGGGGAAACATATTTTCTAAAAGTGGAATAAGGTTCCATTACATTATTTTAAGTTTTTTGTCCACCCTGTTGTACGTGGCTTTTGTTTTAATATTTATTATATTATATCGAAATCGTTAGATTTGGACGACAGAATTCAATGAAGAAAACAAATAAAGGGATTGCGTGACAAGGAATAGACAAAGATAAAGATCTGCATGTTTCACCAAAATAAAATTAGGAACAAATGGGAGATTCATTCTTCCAAATTTGGAGTAGTCATAGTCGCACCTTCGCCAAATTGACTAATCGTGTTCACAATTTCCTATTCCTCCATCGATGGAAAAGTTCTTTTGTGTTTTGTTCATAGCTAAATTAAACACACAGAAAGTAAAGCAGGAAATGGTTATGTCCACTTCTAAAAATATTTTTTATATTCACTTGATTGGAAGGGAGTGGGAACTGCATCAACTAAATTTCTCAACCACTTTAGCTAAGCGCTCTCTCTCTCTCTGAATAAATATATAATATTTAATTAGATTAAAATTTAAATGTTTGATGTATAAATAAAGAATCAATATTGTCTTTTTTTTTAAGAACCCATTTAATTTAATGAGAGAGTTGATATTGTTTGTTTTTAAATATTAAAATAAAACTAAATTTTATATTGAATTTTTAAAATTAATATTATGCAATATTAACTAAATTTTAAATTTTATATTAAACATTTTTTTTAATTATTATGTAGTAATTTTATTTTAAAATGTACTATGTTATGTTGAATTTGTATTTGAACTTAATTTTATGTATGTTTGAAATATAACATTCACATGTATTTAAATAAATGTAATG
Organism: Pseudotsuga menziesii; assembly: GCA_001517045.1. Classification (NCBI taxonomy): domain Eukaryota; kingdom Viridiplantae; phylum Streptophyta; class Pinopsida; order Pinales; family Pinaceae; genus Pseudotsuga; species Pseudotsuga menziesii. The sequence goes on from LPNX010380094.1 coordinate 7,176, forward strand.
TAATATAAAAGTTAAATAATATAATGTAATATAAAAGTTAAGTTTGGTATAGGTGATTAATATAATGTTAAATATAAATTATTTAAAATAAATAAGATATTAAGTTTAAGGTAATATATATTTTTATTTGATTTTATGGTAATAAAAACATATTTTAGATGAACATATTTTTATTATATTTTTTGTGTAATTAAAAATTTAATATATATANTATTTTAATTTAAAATATTATTGACAATTTTTTATATTTGAAAGAAAAGAAAGCAAAGATAACAGTTTTTACTTCTCGGAAGTTCTTTTATTTGAAAAGGAAAGTTTTATATATTCTCTCTTCTTTTAAGTCATTTTTTTATAGTGATAATAAGTATTAAATATAAATGATTAAATATAACACTATGTCATTTAATGTTAAGAGGAGGCCTTAAGTCAAGTTTATTGTGAGTGATGGATACAGAAAGATAACAGTTTTTACTTCTAGGAAGTTCTTTTATTTGAAAAAGAAAGTTTTATATATTCTCTCTTTTTTTAAGTCATTTTTTTAAAGTGATAATAAGTATTATATATAAATGATTAAATATAACACTATGTCATTTAATGTTAAGAGGAGGCGGTAAGTCAAGTTTATTGTAAGTGATGGATAAAGCTTTAAACATAAATGATTAAATATAACAATAGTAGAGTAGAGTAGTACTAGAAAAAAAATCTTTATTATATTATTTAACTTTATTGTAATAGAAATATATTATAAATAAGTTTATTTTTATTATATATTTAATAATTTTTGTACTTAAAACTCTTATCAAGAATTGCCTATATCGTAACAACAATTACATTAATATATTATATATAATAACTAAAAGTATACATTATATTATAAATGAAATGAGAGATATGTATTGTTTTTGAAAAATAACCATAATAGAATTTTTTATTTTAATGGAAAAATATTCTACACTTTATTATATTATTTAACTTTATTGTAATAAAAATATATTTTAAATAAGTTTATTTTTATTATATATTTAATAATTTTTGTACTTAAGATTTTTATCTAGAATTGCCTATATCTTAACATGTTAATATGTTGTTTTTGTGATTTAAACATATTTTTGACTTTATATAAGCTTTTTTAAGCAATATGAAGATTAACTTTTTTGATAGTAGCTCATGTGCACAATATAATAAAAATTATGATTTTTTTCTATGGAAAAAAACAACAACAATTACATTAATATATTATATATAATAACTAAACGTATACATTATATTATAAATGAAATAAACGAAGAGATATGTATTGTTTTTGAAAAATAACCATAATACAAATTTTTATTTTAATAGAAAAATATTCTACACTTTATTTATATATTATATTGTATTTGGATTTAAATCAAAATTTATGTTTTTTATTATAATATGTTATTGGAAAATATAACAAATTTTTTATACCATTCTAAATTATTTAAATAAAATAAAATTTGAAAAAAATAAATAAATTAAGTTAAATATTTACTTGAGAAAGTGGTATTTTGGTTTTAAAAACTATGATTGAGGAGCATCAAAATCACCAATAGATTGCAGCGTCTAGCTATACCAAGTATAATGAGACCTACACTTTAACTAAATAAGCTAATAAAAATTGACTAAATTAAATTAAATTTAAAATATAATTTTAAATAAAATAAAATTGAAATGATTTATAATATTATAATTTGTCTTTAGAAAATCATATATTTATTTAAATAATAAAAAAACAAAAAATAACCTAAATTATATCATAATAAAATTGAAATTGAATTTGAGTCACTTTTTTAAAAAGATAAAATATTGTTAAGAAAAGACAATGTACATTCTAAAATATTAAATATAAAATGTTTTCCTGAAAAAGAAATCCCGGCTGATTTTCATTAACCACCAAAAAAATATAACTTTCAAAGAACAAAATAATGCAGCTCCCATCCACATACGGACACATGTCATGTCATGTGATGGTCATGGTAGTTGGGTTGCTAGAATCTCTAGATAAGATAATACCTAGTTACACCTAGTTAATAGGTGTCGCATAAGACGAAAGTTGGTGGCTCGTGATGGATGTACATGTCGTGAGCCATGTGTCGATGGAAAAGGTATAGGAAGATTCACGAGCCACGTGTCCATGGAAAAGGACGGGTACGGGGAGATTTCACAAGCAACCATGGAAAAATAATTGAATAGAACAGCTAAGTATATATGTATATATATATACACCGGAATCTTGTGGAGTGTTTGAATCGTACAAAATTCGAAAGACAAAGTTCACAACTTTACCTACCTAACTCCACAATTTATTGATAATGTTCAGATAAGAAAAGGTTGGTGGTAATGTAAACCCGGCCCCGCACTTATCGTCATCGATCAAGTCTAGCGAAGGTTCTTTATGGGGCAACTATATTGTTTATTCTTTTTTATTATTATTATTTTCTTGACTCCAAAGACATTACGGTACCTAGCACTGACAATGTGTAATGTGCAATCAGATCGGCGATGACTGGCCGGTTGGAATTTTCAACGGAAAAACGCTTTGGCTGCGTGGGGCCCGCAAATTATTTGTGTGAAATTCGTTCAGCTGTTGCTGTCGTATCCGCCTCCCATTCAATTACTTCGGGGTGTCAACTTCCATCAACATTTTACCACCACCAACTTTTTTTTTTAATAGTGCGTGCGTCGCAAACTAAACTTCATAGATGGGGCAACATACTCCATGTTTGACTCTTTGGGTTTACTATGTAATTTTGATAACGGAAAAGCTGGGTGAGCATTGGGCCGTCTTTTTCAGTGGGCGGAGCCCATGTTCTTGATATTTAATAATATCAAATGAGTGGAGGGGGAACATTTTTTATAATGGATAGAGATCAAAGTTTAGCTCTTGATGTAAGTTTAGATGTATTATGGTTCAGGCATGATGTTAACACAAAATGATGAAATCATTTAGTTGTGTTAAATTATGATAATAATATCATAATTTAGTTGTCAAATTCGTAGTGAGAATGGATATTTATAAATATTAATAGAGTCTATCATTATTATTTAATGAGAATTATGTAACTGAAAATAATTTGTTGGTGGTGATTTATTAGGGGTAGACTTTCATTCTTACAAGGTGTTTATAGGTTTTGGGTAACTTATTGGTGGTCGATAAGAGGGTAGACTTCCACTATTACAGGATATCTTGGGTCTTAGTTGTTAACTTGTTTTGGAGAAAAACGAACTCTTAACCAATCAAAACCATTTCTTAGGTCTCTTTTTGAAACCATGATTATAATTTATGGAAATTTATGAAAAATTATTTTAATTTTAAATTTGAATTAATTATTTATATAATATTTTAAAAATAATAATAAATAATATTATGTGTCTCACTATACTATGTTAGTTTCTAGCCTGGCATAATATAATTATAGATATGATAAAGTCCGATGCAATTATATATTTAAATTTGACTTTTATTGTTTTGATATGTGTTGAAATCTAGTTGGAGTATAAATTTTGATTGGAATAATTTTATTATTAATTAGATTAGTAGAAAATAACTAGCAACAATTACATTTTTAAAAGTGGTTGATATAAGTCAATCAACAAATATCAACAACTTTTAAATATAAGAATGATGAATTAATATTATTTAATATTAATTATTATTTATTAACATTAGTAAATAAAAAAAGTTAATATTATTAAAAAATATTTATTTAAATGAAAATTATTTTTATTACAAATATTAAATTATTTATGAGACATAAATACTTAATTTATTAATTATTTTTATTATTATTATTTTTTTGGGTAGAGTAAACTTCTATATTAATATTAATATAAACATCTAAGAGCCACTAGACTTATTTAATATTAATATTCTTTTATTTTTTATTAATATACATTATTTTGAATTGTACTCTTAAGTGGTGGGAGATTTAACTAATATTAAAATTAAATAAGAAATAAATTAGTAAATAGGATGTATCTTAATATTATATAAAAATATATACTGCCCATAATTGACCATGTTTGAGAATGTTTGACATGGTCTATTCTTGTTGCTATATGGCCATGCTTAAGAATTGGTTGAACATGGTTGACCATAGTTGGATTTGTTGACTATAGTTGACTATGTTTGGCCATAATTAACTATTGGTTTATCATAGTTTACTATGGTTGACCATGGTTGAGTACGATCAACCATGGTTGACTTATGTTGGCTTTGCTTAACATTGGTTGATTATGGTTGACTATGGTTGACTTTGTATAATCGTGGTTGCATTTGGTTGAATAATCCATTATGGTTGAGTATGCTTCAACATCGTCAACTATGGTTGACTTTTGTTGGGCATAATTGACATTGGTTGACTATGGTTGATCATAGTAGACCATGGTTGGCTATGGGTAACTTTGTTTGGTCATTATTGACTATTGGCTGGCCATATCTAACATTTTACTATGGTTGACCATGGTCGATTAAGGTTGAGTTTGTTTTACCATAATTGACTATTTGTTGTCCTTGTTTGAATTTTTACTTTGGTTGACCATGATTGATAATGGTTGTCTACGGTTGACTGTGATTGACTATGGTTGACCATGCTTAACTATGGGTTACTTTGTTTCACTGTGGTTGACTTTGGTCAGCAAATTTATTATGATTGGATATGGTGTAGCATGGTTGAGTATGGTTGACCATGAATGGCTTTGGTTGATTTTAATACCTTATGGTTGACTATGGTTGACTTATTGCCTTAATTATGGGTGACACATGGGTTGACTTTAAAATTAGTGATAAGACTGATTATAATTCCATGATTGGTTCAATATCGTAGAATGTGGTTAACTATGGTTTACTTTCTTTGCTTATTGTTGACTTTGGTTAACTTTGGTTGACCTTAGTTCGTTGACCATGGTTGACTTTGGTTGACTACAACTCCCTATCGTTGGCTTTAATCAACCTTAGATGGATGACTATGGCTGACAATGGTTGATGATCGATGTTCATGGTTGACCATGGTTGACCAATGTTGTTGATTATTAACTATGGTTGTTTATGGTAAAACCATGCTTATTCATGGTTGACCATCATTAGTCATGATTGAATATGGTTAACCATTGTTGTACAATCATGGTTGATTATGTTTGAACATGGATGTTCATGTTTGATAATGACTGACCATGGTTGACTATGGTTGACCATTTTTGTTTATGGTTTTAACTATTAGTAATTGACTATTTTTTAAATATTGATTATTTGTTGATTATTGACTATTTGTGATGAATTGTTGACTAATGTCCATTTAATATTGGTTGACTATTGACTTAGAGTTAGTATGGTTGACCATTGTTGTTGATGACTGACTATTGACTATTTGTTGATTATTAACATCTAGTTGATTATTTGTTGACTAATGTTTATTGTTAACTCTTGGGTGATGAATTGTTGACTAATGTCCATTTAATATTGGTTGACTATTGACTTAGATTTAGTATGGTTGACCATTGTTGTTGATGGCTGACTATTGACTATTTGTTGATTATTAACATCTAGTTGATTATTTGTTGACTAATGGCTAACTATTTATTGACTAGTGAATATTTAACTATGGGTGTTCATGGTTGACTTTCATTGTCATGGTTGATTATGGTTGTTCATGATTCACTATGATTGATCTTGGCTATTCATGGCTGAATATGGATTCACATAGTTAATTGACTGTGGTTGTTTGTAGTTGATAATGGTTGAGTATGGCTGACCTTATTTGTTCGACCATGGTTGACTATGGTTGACAAAGTGTTATGTTTCAATGTTTAGATAAGGAGTTATTAAATGGCCATATAGAAACCATTTGGTTCACTTTGTTTAACTATAAAGACACTAATTATTAAATGGACAAAGAGTTAAAAAGGGACTATAGGGACTTTGGTTGTTTGACCATAAGGACACCAATTATAAAACATATTATTAATTAATATGTTTGACAATTATTATTATGTTTTCCAATTGGAGTGATAGGTACATATTTTGATAACAATATAGTGTGAGAGATTCAAACTAATGAGAACTTATGAATCAATTTCATAGTTAAAAAAAAATCACATTAAAACTGTGAATTATAAAGCGAAATAAATTGTGGCACTTTAAGACACTTGATGTAACATCGTTAAATTTCATAATTAATTTTTTTATTATTACTACATGTAACATTAGAAGTTCCTAGAAAATACTTAGAGAAATATTATAATTCATAATTCTTTGTCATGTGCTACTGGCGTCATGTACCTAACTTATTATTAGCTTGCTTTATTTTGTGATATCCTAACATGACATTACTTTGTGACATAAGCATCTGTCTCTTGTTGAGCTTGTTGTCGTAAAACAGTTTGTCATTTCCTTATGTTTGATTTTTCCCTTAAGATGCACAAGGGATAACTCATGGTCTTACTTAGTCATTATGAATAATGCATGAATTTCTGTTTTACTCATGTGCAGGTGGGTGAGGTCACCCTGACATCACAACTAAAGAAACAGTTAGTTATAACGCTATAAAAGACAAAGAGGTAAGTTTTAGGTTTACACAAGGATCCAAACCTTCACCTAGTTTCGATGCTCATATGTTATTTCATGAAGTAACCATTTTTATCAAAACAAGGTTCTATCCTAAGTATACTAAAAGCCAAACCTTAACATTGTAGGTAGAAAATACAATACAAGCAATTACATTATAACAAACTATAACATTGATCTATTGTCCACTTTGGTAAGTCATGCAAAAGGATTTAGGTTTGAATTTCGATACGATGGGTTGACAGTTAGCCTTAAATTTGATATCCAATTTATACTATATAAGGACATGAGAAGGATTTGTTTTTAAGACATGCCATGTGATTTCGAAACATCCTCCAGCTGTCAGCAATCAGGTGTGTTGTAAAACCCTAGGAGTTTTCAATGCGCGTTGAAGAACGAGCCAATCACTTTGATGGGGTTTTGGCATAGTGTTAGTTGTTATTTCCACAATGTTATTCGGCTCCTTAGTGTTCTACTCTACATTACATCCATAATGAACATAGATGATGGAGTCATCATTCTTGGCCCTCGACACCTTAACACTTCGTTTCAAAAGGATTTGATTGACGATGGAGCTTTCAAAGAGTCCCCAACGCTGAAAAGAGTAAGCTCCTCTGTACTTCTGATCTATTTTCCTTTCTTTACAAAATATTTTCACCATTAACAAATGCTAACCTTTGGATTTGCAGGTGATTGACAGGTTGGTTCCTCTGCGATGAAGGTCTTGGTATAGAAACCTACCGAGAGGGTATTCCAGCCGATAAGACTCATGGCTATTCCTTGCGTGGCTCTGTGAATTCGACCTTGGGCTCGTAGTGTGTAAATCATTAGGTTTTCATGGCATTGGTTTTTCTTTCCACTCTATACTAGGTTGGTGATATGGAAGTGATATATCGCTTTGGTAAATATGTATACATTTGATATTGTAAGGGTGTTATTTACCACGTATGAAGTCATAGAAGACTATGCCACTCTGTAAGTTCGTTTTGTTATAAACTTGTTTTAATATTGTAAGTACCCGTGAGGGTTTCGATACTGCAACTTTGATTTTCCTAAATTTAAGCGACTGTGTAAATTTTCCAGAATGTGAATGAATCACTACCTGTGGAGTCTTATGACTATGCCACTTTCTTTTTGAGATATGTTGTTAAATAAAAACACTTCAATTCAATTCTGTCATTTGTAATTTATGTGGTACAGATCCCCAACTTGTCTAGCCCTGTGAGGGATTTTTACTTACAGTGCTTAAACTTTAAGGCTATGGGCCTCTACTCTGGTTATTTGTTCTATTTGGGCTTATAGACCACTGTCGCAGTTTTGTTTTTTTTATAAAGGACGGGCTCTAAAAGGATCTCTAGCCTCATTTTACAGTTATGGTATAAATTGGAAACAATAAGGTCATGAGGCTCTTACTGTCCCTTCTTATTCTTGGGATGAAACGTCGCCGCCATAAATTCTTTACTGTTTGTTTTAATGGATATGCTATGTGAATAAAAAGCCTGTGAGGGTTTTTCTGTTTACACTCCTTGCTTTAACTAAAAGAATGGATGTTGAGTTTTAGCATGATTTACATCTCATTTATTTATTATTCCAAATGGTTTACCATATTGCTAATCTCATGGTGAAGCCGTATTGTAGTAGCACAAGAGATTTGGTTTAAAAGCATCTATGGTTATATTTATTTGTAGTTAAACCAAATACTGAAAGGTTTTGGCTGTGGTGTCTTTGCCTTTACATGTAGGTTTTGAGATAAGGGTCATGAGGCCTCTGTCAAAAGATTCGACTGCTAAAAAAATAAACTCTATGAGGTTTTAGATGTTACTCAGTCGTTATCCTTCAATTGACAGTTAGCAAGGTTTTGGGAGAGAGGATTTAGTTGTGAGACCCTTAATGATATTATTTCAATTATAAAAAGATCCTAGGTTTCGTCGTTTTGTTTATAGAGTACTGTGAAGCCTTTTATTTTGAGTTTTTAACTTTGTGTATATATTTTTAAAAGACCATGAGACTATATGTAACTTCATTTACTATTGAAAGAATTTATATTTTGTTTAGTTAACCATATTGTTTCGAAATAAGTTAATCCCTAAGGCTGTCTGTAACTTCCTTCTGCAAGCAACATACTGCAGGAACAACACCAACTTGATGTGAAGCCTGTAACCAGTGCTACTGTCTGTCGATAATCTCTACTTGGTTTTACTAATTAATTTTAATCATTAAGTAACTAGCCTTAAGATGCTCTTATGTGAACTAGCTTAGTTATAACTGTTCATTTAGAACTCTGGTTATTCTAGTTTAGTTCCTAGAGTTGTTTTAAAAATATAGAACACTCATCTTGGAATGATTATTGTATAAGTAAGAGTATTAAGGTGGGAACTTGAATCTAAACATTAGATAAGTTCTAGGTTAAGTTAAATATGTATAATATTATTATAGGTTTAACACTAAATAGATTACAATACTATGAACAGGGTTTTGTTCTTAAGTAGATATATAAATATAGATTCCTATAAATGAAATATATATGCTATATTAGGTCTATGTGTTTGTTTACTATGGAACCTTTGCAAGTCCTTACAGTATTCGATTTAAGCTTAGTCTACATAATTATGTCCCTATTACTAACATTTTATCAGTTAGTAATACATGTAGAAACAATCTAAAACTGATATAGAAAGAACATTGTTCTGATTATGAAATACATTTATAGAGAATACTAAACTAGTAGATCTATCTATTAAATTTAAAGCTAATAAACATAGTGTTTCTAACAACATTCAGATAAAGAGATTATAATATAATCAATCATCCTAATTACAGTTTCCTGAGCATATTCCGAATGAAAGTACAAATTCAAAAATTAAATAGCAATTGAACCTAGAAAGAATGCTAAAAGGGGACACACACCCACGGGAGACTGTTCCACCCAACCTTCTCCTGAATAAGCCAAAGTTATTTGCTTAGGACCCCCGAGCCTATTCATTGAACCACTAGGACGAAGACCTCTGTCACACAACAGAATTCTGCAAGTTAGCACTCAGTAGCAGACTTATCTCAACAAACCACTTTAGCTATCCCCTCATCAAATTCCTCATGTTCTTGACTTTTCAGTTTGCAGTAGTCACAAGTTTCTTTATCTCAGAAATTAGAATGAGCAGTGAGTATCTTACTCAATTTGATGGTTTATATAAGATTTCCTAAGTCTTTGGGTAAGCTTTGGAATTAAATGAGCCACCAACTTAGTTCCCCCCTCTCAGGAAACATGACCACTTTTTTAGGGATTATGCTTCTGCAACAGCCAGAAAGTGAATGCTAGTGCTGCCACTTGTCAACCAGCCTTCTACAACTGCTTCTTCCTCATAGTGGGTCAGTGAACACTCATTTAATAGTCTCCCCTAGATAGGTGTCTCCTTTTATTAATTATAAAAATAAATAATTCTTCAATTACAGTCATCCTTGACCCACTTGGTCAGAAACTTTACAATAAAAATTAACATAATGTTTTTATTGGAAATAAATAATAAATATTTATTTTCCAGTTCTAGGTATGTTACAAACACCCCCCCATAATCTCAACATCATCCTCGATGTTGCTTAAGTTATTTTGAGTCTTCTTGGAATAGAGCTGGAGATGCCACCTGCATATCGCTCTCTAATTCCCAGGTTGTTCCATCTGGACTGAGGTGTTTCTACTGCACCTTTACCTGTCTAATGGTGTGATTCCAGAGAAAAATTTCCCTCCTATCAAGAATACAACCTGGTTCCACCGAAAAATCTCCTTTGGGTTCCACTTGAATCACATTCCAATCAATCACATGAGTAGCATCATGTATATACTTTTTCAAAACAGGGACATGAAATACATTATGTATTTTAAGATTAGGTGAAAAGGCTAACTAATATGCCAGTGGCCCCACTTTTTCTAGTATTTCGAACGGTCCACAATACCTGGGTGCTAATTTAGCACAACTCCCTAGCTTTAAGGATCTCTTTCTAGGTTTCACTTTAACAAACACATGCTCACCTACTTGGAATTCCTTCAGAGTTCTTTTAAGGTCGGCATGACTATTTTGTCTATCCTGAGCAGTTTTCAAGTTTCCTTGTACCTGTTTCATGGTTAGTTCCATTTCTTTTAACAAGTGAGGTCCTAACATCAAACGCTCAATTGGATTACTCCATGCAATAGGAGTGTTACATTTTCTACCATAAAATATTTCAAAAGGACTAAGCTTTTTTGAAGCTTGATAATGGCTATTATAAGCAAATTCAACCAAGTGCAAATAGTCTTCCCACTTCTTAGGATAGTCTCTAACATACATTCGTAACATGTCTTCTAGTACTTGATTGACTCTTTCTGTTTGTCCATCTGTTTGCGGATGGTAAGCAGTACTAAAATTTAATTTAGTATATAATCCTTTAGATAAAGTTTTCCAAAAATTACTTGTAAATTTAAGATCTCTGTCAGAAATTATTACCTTTCGAATTCCATGCAAACAAAATATTTATTTCATAAAAATGTCAGCAATATTAGGAACTTTATAAGTTGTTTTAACAGGGATAAAGTGTGTTGCTTTACTTAGTTTATCCACAACGACCATTATTGAATCATTTTGTTTCTAGTTTTTAGGTAAACCAGTTACAAAGTCAAGATTGATGACTTCCCATTTTCAATTTGGAATTGCTAATGGCTGTAAAAGGCCTGCTGGGTGTTGATGTTTAGCTTTAACTTGCTGACATTCGATACACCTAGTTAAAAATTCAACAACTTCATTTTTCATATTAGGACAAAAGTACTATTTTCTCAACATGGTTATCATCTTTTGATACCCCGGATGTCCAGAATAAGGATTTTTGTGTAATTCATTCAAAATCAATAGTTTAACTCTCGATATATTTGGCACATAAAGTCTAATTTTATATAGTATTATACCTTTTTCATTAAAGCTATAATCTATAATTATATTTTTAGATACATTATGAGTTACCTTTTCTTTTAAACTCTGGTATTCTTGGTCCCGCTTTATTCCTTCTTCAAATTTATCTTCTAAATCAGTTTTATAACTGCTAATGGCAGCTACAAAACTTGTTACTGCATTTCTGCTTAAGGCATCGGCCACTTTATTTTCTTTCTTTTAATGTGTTTTATTTTGAAATCATACTCGCTAAGGAAACCTATCCATCTAGCTTGCCTCGCGTTTAGATTTTGTTGATCAAAAAGATATTTTAGGCTTATGTTATCAGTCATTAGTAAAAATATTTTACTTATTAAGTGATGGTGCCACATTTTCAAAGCATGGATTATGGCCACCAACTCCAAGTCATAAGTGGCGTAGTTATTTTCGTGAGTTTTTAATTTTCTTGATTCATATGCAATTGCATGACCTTCTTGTGTCAGTACTCCACCCAAACCTTCGTTGCATTCATCAGTGCATACGGCGAAATCTTTGTCCGGGTATGCTATTTTTAGAATGGCTGCAGTAGTTAATAATCCTTTTAATTTATTAAAACTATCTTCACATTTCTGATCCCAAACAAATTTCTTAACCTTTTTCTGTAATGAGGTTATAGGATTTGCAAATTTTGAAAATCCTTCAATAAATTTGTTGTAATAACCTGTTATCCCCATAAAGGATTGTACATCCCTTATCCCTTGTTGTAGTAACCTGTTATCTGTCTCTTGTTGATCTTATTGTCATAAAACAGTTTGTCGTTGCCTTCTGTTTGATTTTACCCTTGAGATGCACAAGGGACAACTCATGGTATTACTTAGTCATTATTACTAATGCATGAATATCTGTTTTACTCATGTGTAGGTGGGTGAGGTCACCCCGACATCACAACTAAAGAAATAGTTAGTTATAATGCTATCAAATACAAAGAGGTAAGTTTTAGGTTTGGACAAGGATCCAAACCTTAACCTAGTTTTGATGTTCATATGCTATTTAATAAAGTAACCATTTTTATCAAAACATGGTTCTATCCTAAGTATGCTAAAATCCAAACCTTAACGTTGTAGGTTGAAAATACAATACAAGCAATTACATTAAAACAAACTATAACATTTCTCTATTGTCCAATGTGGTAATTTATGCAAAACGATTTAGGTTTGAATTTCGACGCGATGGGTTGACAGTAAGCCTTAAATTCGATATCAAATTTATACTATGTAAGGACATGAGAAGGATTTTTTTTTAATACAGGCCATGTGATTTCGATACATCCTTCGGTTGTCAGCAATTAGGTGCGTTGTGAAACCCTAGGGATTTTCAATGCACATTGAAGATGAGGCAATCAATTCGATGGGGTTTTGGTATAGTGTTAGTTGTTCTTTCCAGAATTTTATTCGGCTCCTAAGTGTTCTACTCTGCATTACATCCAAAGTGAACAGAGATGATGGAGTCATCATCCTTGGCCCTTGACACCTTAACACTTCATTTCAGAAGGCTTTGATTGTCGATAGAGTTTTCACAAAGTCGCCAACGCTGAAAAAGAGGAAGCTCCTATGTACTTCTGAACTATTTTCCTTTCTTTACAAAATGTTTTAACCATTAAAAAATGCTAACTTTTGGATTTGCAGGTGATTGACAGGTTGGTTCCTTTGTGACGAAGGTATTGGTTTGGAAACCGACCGAGAGGGTCTTCCTTGCGTTGGTTTTTCTTTCCACTCTGTACTGGGTTGGTGATATGGAAGTGATATATCGCTTTGGTATAGTATGTATACATTTGATATTGTAAGGGTGTATTTACCACCTGTAAGTTCGTTTTGTTATAAACTTGTTTTAATATTGTGAGTACCCATGAGGGTTTCGCTACTGCAACTTTGATTTTCCTAAATTTAAGCGATTGTGTAAATTTTCCAGAATGTGAATGAATCACTTCCTGTGGAGTCTTGCGACTATGCCACTTTATTTTTGAGATATGTTTTTAAATAAAAACACTTCAATTCAATTATGTCATTTGTAATTTATGTGGTACAGATCCTCAACTTGTCTGACCCTATGAGGAATTTTTAATTATAGCGCTTAAAATTTAAGGCTATGAGCCTCTACTCTGCTGATTGGTTTTGTTTGGGATTATAGACCACTGTCACAGTTTTTTTTTGATAAAGGATGGGCTCTAAAAGGATCTCTAGCCTCATTTTACAGTTATGGTATAAATCGGAAACAATAAAGTTGTGAGGCTCTTACTGTCGATTCTTATTCTTGGACTGAAACCCCATTGTCATAAATTCTTTACTGTTTGTTGTAATGGATATGCTGCGGAAATAAAAATCCCATGAGGGTTTTTCTGTGTACACTCCTTGCTTTAACTAAAAGAATGGATGCTACGTTTTACAATGATTACATCTCATTTATTTATTAGTCCAAATGGTTTACCATTCGTATTGTTAATTTCACGGTGAAGCCGTACTGTAGTATCATAAGAGCTTTAGTTTAAAAGCATATATGGTTATATTTATTTGTAGCTAAACTAAATACTGAAAGGATCTTGCCATGGTGTCTTTTCCTTTCCATGTAGGTTTTGAGATAAGGGTCGTGAGGCCTCTGTAAAAAGATTCGACTGCTAAAAAAATAAACTCTACTAGGTTTTAGATGTTACTCAGTTGATATCCTTTAATTGACAGTTAGCAGGGTTTTAGGAGAAAGGATTTAGTTATGAGACCCTTAATGATATTATTTCAGTTATAAAAAGTTCCTAGGTTTCGTCGTTTTGTTTATAGAGTTTGAAGCCTTTTATTTTGAGTTTTTAACTTTGTGTTTATATTTTTAAAAGACCATGAGACTGTATGTAACTTCCGTTACTGTTGAAATAATTTATATTTTGCTTATTTAACCATTCTGTTTCAAAATAAGTTAAGCCCAAAGGATATCTGTAACTTCCTTCTGCAAGCGACATACTGCAGGAACAACACCAACTTGACCTGAAGCATGTGACCAGTGCTACGGTCTAATTATAATCTCGACCTGGTGTTACTAATTAATGTTAATCATTAAGTAACTGGACTTAAGATGCTCTTATGTGAACTAGCTTAGATATAATTGTTCATTTATAACTCTGGTTATTCTAGTTTAGTTCCTAGAGTTGTTTTAAAAGGATAGAACACTCATCCTAGAATGATTATTGTATAAGTAAGAGTATTAAGGTGGGAACTTGAATCTAAACATTAGATAAGTTCCAAGTTAAGTTAAATCTATATAATATTATTATAGGTTTAACCCTAAATATATTACAGAACTATGAACATGGTTTTTTTCTTAAGTAGATATATAAATATAGATTATTATAAATGAAATATCTATGCTATATTAGGTCTCTATGTTTGTTTACTATGGAACCTTTAGAAGTCTTTACTGTATTCGATTTAAGCTTAGTCTACATAATTATGGCCATGTTACTAACATTTTATCAGTTAGTAATACATGTAGAAACAATCTAAAACTGATACAGAAAGAACATTGTTCTGATTATGAAATACATTTACAGAGATTACTAAACTAGTAGATCTATCTATTAAATTTAAAACTAATAAACGAAGTGTTTCTAACAACATTCAGATAAAGAGATTATAATATAATCAATCATCCTAATTACAGTTTCCTGAGCATATTCCGAATGAACTTATGGATTCAGGATTTAAATAACAATTGAACCTAGACAGAATGCAGAAAGGGGACAAGCACCCATGAGAGACTGTTCCACCCAACCTTCTCCTGAAGCAGCCAAAGTTACTTGCTTAGGACCCCAGAGCCTATTTACTGAACCAATAGGATGAAGATATCTGCCGCATAGCAGACTTCAGCAATTTAGCACTCAATAGCAGACTTATCTGAACAAATCACTTTAGCTATCGCCTCATCAAATTCCTTGTGTGCCTGAATTTTTAGTTTGCAACAGTCACAAGGTTCATTGTCTTAGAAATCAGAATGAGTAGTGAGTCTCCTGCTCAATTTGATGGTTTATATAATATTTCTCAGGCCTTTGGGTAAGTTTTGGAATTAAATGAGCCACCAGCTCAGTTCCCCCCTCTCGGAGAACATTACCACTTTTTTAGGGATTATGCTCCTGCAACAATTAGAAAGTGAATGCTAGTTCTGCCACTTGTCAACCAACCTTCTACAGATGCTTCTTCCTCCTAGTGGGTAAGTGAACACTCATTTAACAGTCTCCCCTAGATAGGCGTCTCCTTTTATTAATTTTAAAAATAAATAATTCTTCAATTACACTCATCCTTGACCCACTTGGTCAGAAACTTTACAATAAAATTTAACATAATGTTTTTACTAGAAATAAATAATAAATATTTATTTTTCAGTTTTGGGTATGTTACACTTGATTACCAAAATGTGGAAGAATTTAAGACACTTTGACTACCAAAATGTGGAAGAGCGTTGAACTTATTTCAGAATTCGCCGGTCTCATTCTAAAATAAAACAAATTTAATTATGTATATATGCATATTTATGCCCATCTTTCCATGCATGGGCTTGAGATTGGATTTTTGAGAATACACTTTTAGAGTAAATAGAGATCGAAGAGTATGGATACTTAATAAAATTTAATTAAAACGAAGCATTAATAAGAAATTAATATTGATATTTTATTAGTATTTTTTACTAAATATTTAAACATTGATACTATATTTTTCTCTTATCCATGTTAATAGTGTGTTTTTTTTCTCATCCATGTTTTGTAGTGAATTTTCAAGGTTGACTTGAATAAAGGTCGAATTTAATCCAATGTTGACTTCAATCCATGATCAACTTCAATACAACGTTGAGTTCAATATATGGTTGACTTCAAGATTAATTGCAATCCAATGTGGAATTTAATCCAAGGTTTACCTAAATGTTGACTTCAATCCAAGGTTGAATTTAATCCATGATTGACTTCAATCCAAGGTTGATCTCTATCAAAGGTGGTATTTGATCTATGATTGATGTTCATCTATAATTGACTTATATCCATGGTTGAATTCAATCCATAGTTGACTTTTAAGCGAGAATGACTTCAATCCAAGGTGGAATTCAATCCAATGGTTGATCTCAATCCATTAATAATATTAACATTAATGACCTCAATGGATTGTTGACTTCAATCCATAGTTGACTTTAATCAATGGTTGTCTTCAATTTAAGGTTTACCTTTGAATCATGATTGACTTCAATCCAGAAGCACATTTTTAAAAGTGGGTGATTAACTTTGAACCGTAGTTGACTTCAATACATAGTTGACATTTAAGTAAGGTTAGCTTCAATCCTTAATTGACTTTTAAGTAAGGTTGACTTCAATCCTTAATTGAATTTAAAAAAAGGTTGAAATCCATCCATAATTGACCTAAATCCATGGTTGACATCAATCCATAGTTGAATTTCAAGAAGGGTTGACTTCAATTCAATATTGACTTCAGTCCATAGTTGACTTCAAACCATATTTGTCTATTAAAGAAGACTGAATTTTAAGAAAGTTTGACTTTAAAGCATGGGTGAATTCAACCCATGGATAATAATATTTCATGGTTGATGCCAATCCAAGGTTCTATTCAATCCAATATTTTTTTCAAGTTTGACTTCAATAAAAGGTAGAATTCAATACAAGGTTGACTTTGATCCTCAGTTAACATCAAGCCATATTTGAGTTTTAAGCAAGGTTGATTTCATCCAAGGTTGAATTAAAACCATGGTCAACTTTGATCCATATTTGACTTCAATCCATAGTTAACTTTTAAGTAAGGTTGACTTTAAAGAAATGTTGAGGTCAATCCAATATTGACTTCAATCCATCATTAACTTCAATTAAAGATTGCCTTTAATCCAAGGTTGACTTCAATCCATTCTTGAATTTGAAGCAGTGATGACTCTAATCGAAGGTTAACTTAAATCAAATATTGACTTCATTTAACGATTGAATTTAATCCAATTTTTCCTTCAATCCAAGGTTGATTTCAATCCATGCTTGAATTTAGTCCACAGTTGACATTTAGGCAAGGCTGACTTCAGTACATGGTTGACTCTAATCCAAGGGTGGCCTCAATTCAAGGTTGTCTTTAACCCATAGTGACTTCAATCCAAGGTTGAATTTTAAACAAGGTTGACTTAAATATAAGGTTGAACTAAACGTAATGTTGACTTCAGTCCATGGTTGAATTCAATCGAAGATTGCCTTCAATCCAAGGATGACTTCAATCCATAGTTAACATCAATTCATAATTGAATTTTAAGAGAGGTCAAATTTCAAGAAGGGATAACTTCAATGCAAGGTTGGCCTCAATCCATGGTTGAATCCAATCCAAGGTTGACTCTAATCCAATGTTGACTTCAATCCATGGTTGAATTTAGTCTAAGGTTGACTTCATTCTATGGGTCACTTCAATCCAAGGTTCACTCCAATCGAAGGTTGACTTAAAGTTTAACTTCAGTCCAAGGTTGAATTAAATCAACGATGACACTTTTATAAGAGGTTGATTGAATTTGAGCAATGGTTAACAAATCCATAGTTTAATTTTAAGTAAGGTTAACTTCAATCCATGGTTTACTACAATAAAATGTTGACTTCAATCCAATGTTGACTTGAAACTATGGTTGACTTTAATCCTTAGTTGAACTCAATTTGTAGTTTACTTTTAAGTAAGTTTTACTTCAATCCAAGCTTGACTTCCAAATATGGATGAATTTAATCCATGGTGTGCTTCAATCTAAGGATGAATTCAATCCATGGGAGACTTAAACCTTAGGTTGAACTCAATCCAATATTGACTTTAATCTAAAGATGACTTTAATCCATAATGACACTTTTAAAATATATTGATTGAATTTGAACCATGGTTGACTTCAATCCATAGGTAAATTTAATCCGTAGTTGAATTCAATCCAACTTTGAATTTGATATTTGGTTGACCACAATCCCTAGGTGAGTTCAATCCATACTTGACTTCAATCTATAGGTGACCTGAATCTGTAGGTGACTTGAATCCATAGGTGACCTTAATCCATAGTTGAATTCAATCCGTAGTTGACTTCAACCCATAGTTGAATTCATTCCAACTTTGACTTTAATCCTTAGTTGACATCAATATGTAACTCACTTCAATCCATGGGTGGCTTCAAACTATGGTTGAATTTAATCAAATGGTTTACTTTAATTTAAGATTGACTTTAATCCTTGGTTGACTTCAATTTGTAGTTGACTTTTGAGAAAGGTTAACTTCAATACAAGGTTGAATTCAATCCATGGTTGAATTAAATCCAAGCTTGACTTCAATCCATGGTGTGCTTCAATTTAAGTTTGAATTCAATCCATAGGTGACTTCAATTCAAGGTTGAATTCAATCCAATGATAAATTTAATCCACAATGATAATTTTATAAGATATGGATTGAGTTTGAACCATGGTTAGCTTTAATCCATAGTTGAATTCAATCCAACCTTGACTTTAATCCTTGGTTGACCTCAATTCCTCGGTTACTTCAATCCATTATCGAATTCAATCCATAGGTGACCTCAATCAGTAGGTGATCTCAATATATAGATGACCTCAATCCATAGTTGACCTTAATCCATAGTTGAATTCAATCCAACATTGACTTTAATCCTTGGTTGACCTCAATTTGTAGGTGAGTTCAATCTATATGTGACCAATCCATAGTTGACTTCAATCCTTAGGTGACCTTAATATGTAGGTGACCTCAATCCACAGTTGACTTCAATTCGTAGTTGAATTCAATCCAAATTTGACTTTAATCCTTGGTTGACTTCAATCCATAGTTGAATTTAATCCTTGGTTGATTTTAATCCATGGGTAACTTCAAACTATGGTTGACTTAAATATTTGTTGACTTTTAATCCATAGATGACTTTTAAGCAACGCTAACTTCAAACCAAGGTTGGATTCAATACATGGTTGGCTTTAATCCATGGTTGACTTCCATCCATAGTTGAATTCATCAAAGGTTGACTTCAATCCATGGTTGACTTTAATCCATATTTAAGGAAGGTTGAATTTTAAGCAAGGTGGACTTCAATTTAAGAGTGACTTTAATCAAATGTTGACTTTAATTTGTGGTTGATTTTAATCAGTGGTTGACTTCAGTCCAAGGTTGAATTCAATCAAAGGTTGGCTTCAATCCATGGTTGATTTCAATCCATGGTTGATTTTAAGTAAGGTTGACATTTAAGTAAGGTTGCCTTCAATCTCAAGTTTACTTCAATCCATGGTTGACTTTAATACAAGGTTGAATTCATTCCATAGTTGTTTCAATCCATGGTTGACTTTAATCCAAGGTTGACTTCAATCCAATGGTTGAATTCCATCCAAGGTTTACTTTAATTCTTGGTTAACTTCAATCCATAGTTGACTTTAAAGCAAAGTCAACTTCAATCCAAGGTTGACTGCAATCCATGATTGACTTCAATCCATGGTTAAATTCAATCCATGCTTGAACTTATAAATATTGTTGACTTCAATCCATGGTTGACTTTAATAGTATTGTTGACCATGGAACTATGGTTCAGTAGAGTTAATCATGGTTTACTAATATTGGCCATGGTTCACTATGGATGATCATGTTTTATTATTGATGTTAAAATTAATGTAACTAATATGATTAATTTTATTCAAGATAATATTGATATTGATATTAATATTAATATTGCATTAATAATATTAATGGTTAATCCACAGTTTTAAAATTTAAGAATAATAGGAAATCTGCGGAAAGAATTTGGTAATTCTCAGGGTATTTGTCGAGAATTACCAAATTCTTTCCGTAGATTTCCTATTATTCTTAAATAATATTAATGTTAATATTTATATGATTCTTAATGCTAAGATTATGCCAAATTTTTTCATAACATTTAAGCATTAAGAATGTTATTATGTTAAATTGTGAAAATAAGAGAATATTAATTTTATAATGCTATGTATGTTTGAAGTTGATATTAATGTTCACTAATAGTTATGTCAATATTAATATTAGAGCTATCAATATTAATATTAACAATATTATTAATAGTTTATTAACACTAAAATTAATAATAATAATAATGTTATATTAACATTATTGTTAATATCATTAACACAATTATTATTAATATTAGCAATAACATTAATAGTCTTTAAATTAACACTAATGTTAATAGTAACATTATTTTTAATTGTTGGCCAAGATGTTGTCATTCTGTCAAACTTTGCAGCACATATTTTCTGCATCGGCAGTGGAGCGCATTTCACTTCGGGTAGTGGCTTCAAAGTGCCACAAAGCACATCGGAGATCGGAAGATATTTACATTGAAATCCAAATGGCTTTACCAGCCGCAACGGCGGAAAGAAAACACACCAAAGTGAGGCGAAACGCAGGTGGGAAAACCCTCGATCAGCAGTCGAAAGGTATTAACATCAGAAGACAAACAGATTTCCTAGCCGCAACGGCGGAAGAAGAAAAGGATACAGCCACGCAAAGCACATTGGAGATCAGATCGCTTTGCACTTCGGAGGCCTAACCACCTTGGGAGCCACAACGGCAGAAGCCGGAAGGATAAATTTCAATCGGAATTCGGCAGACTTTACACTTCAGAGGCTTAACCACTTTGGGAGCCACAACGGTGGAAGCCAGAAGGATAACTCTGCATCGGCAGTCGGAACGCTTTGGACTTCGGAACAATAAAGCTTTGCACATCCGCAACGGTGGAAGCCCATGACTTACGGGACCGATGAAAATGACAAAGCAGGAGTCAGGGATCGGAAGACTTAGCAGTTATCCATCCGCAACAGTGGAGGAACAAAGGATAAACTCTCCCGAAGTAAACCTAAAAATCAGCCGATTGAAACCAACGTATCGGGAGAATTAACGAAGGTAAATCTGAACATTCTTCCGCAATGGTGGGGCTGTAAGTAAAACTTCTTCCGACTTGAAAACAGCAGAAGGAGATGAACAGCGCAGATGGCTTAAAGAGTAGAGGAAGTCTCGAGCCCAGGACTCTTTGAACTAGAAGCAGTGAAACATGAAGATTCTAGCTCAGTATTGGTTCAATGAGGAGCCAATGGGATCAGATATTTAGAAAGTCAGGCAAGCTGGGTATTCGAAGAGTTTTTTTTTTCAATTAGAAATCTTGAGAATCTATGGTATTCGTGGAATATGAATCGTCTTGTACAGATCAGCTGGAAAATGAAGAGTCCGTAACCGTTTCTGTAATGAACGGAGATAATGGGAATTGACTGGAATATATATATA
>LPNX010380094.1:29811-55465 GCA_001517045.1 Pseudotsuga menziesii
TGTTTCCTCATGAAAACATTATGTCTTGTGTTCGTTGATGTGATTGAGTGTTGAATGTAATTTAAATTTCCTGCTATATGTTGAATGGTTTAAAGTACATATTTCATAATAAATCTGAATCATCATTTAAAAAGATGCACTTTGGTATGTAATTGATTCACCCCCCCCTCTCAGTTACTTTAATCCATCCAACAATTGGTATCAGAGCAGGTTGCTTCAAATCAGTTTAACCACTGGAAGCTAGATCCTAAATAATGGACAAGAAATCAGAATTTACCAAACATGGACTGCCTTTATTTGATGGACACAATTATGCCTTTTGGAGTATAAGAATGAAACTGTTTCTACAGTCTCAAGGAGTTGATGTATGGCAAGCTTGTTTAAATACATATAATGCTCCAGCCACTATCCCAATAGATCCTGTAAGTAGAAGAATCTATGAGAGTAATTCAAAGGCTATGTATGGTATTCTAGGAGGCCTAGCAGCTTCAGAATTTGTTAAAGTAATGAACTGTTCCTCAGCAAAAGAAATTTGGGACAAACTGAAAACAGTCTATGAAGGGGATGATAAAGTTAAAAATGCCAAATTACAAACATATAGATCTCAATTTGAAAGTTTGAAAATGGAAGAATCTGAACATATAGCCACTTATTTCCTTCGAATAGATGAAGTTTCCAATACCATGAGAGGGCTAGGACAAAAGATTAAAGATGAAGATCTTGTACAAAAGGTTCTTAGATCTCTTCCTGCTATATTTAATCCTAAGGTCTCTGCATTAGAAGAAAGAGCAGATTTAGATACCTTAGATATGGATACACTTAGTGGAATACTGACTGCATATGAAATGAGAATTTCTGGTGATACTTCTTCCAGGAAAGAAGCAGCATTCAAAGCAGCAAAGAAGGAGAAGAAGAAGTGAACCATTCTGAAAAATCAAAAGAAGATGAAGAAGAAGCAAATTTTGTCAAGAACTTGAAAAGAGGTACAGGTAAGTTCAAAGGTAAGCTTCCTTTGAAATGTTTTGGATGTGGTAGAATAGGCCACTTTGCTTCCAAATGTCTATATAGTAAGAACTCTGACAATGAGGAAGAAAGCAGTAAAAATCCAAAGCAATACAAAAATAAATACAAGAAGTCTTTCAATAGACGTACTTTCAAGAAGAAGAGTTTATTTACTAAAGAAGAAAGTGATATATCTGATTCCGATGAAAGTGATGATTAGTCAGATGAGAATCTCTTTATGGCTTTGGAAAATTAGAAAGACCAGTCTGAAGAGGAAGAAGACGGTGAAGTGGATTTGGAAGTAGAATTGGTAAGTGCTCTATGTGATTTAAGAAAAGAAAGAAAAGAATGTAGACATCTGAAGAGAAATGTTAAAGAACTTGAGGATGAGTTGAAAAAATCAAATGATTCATTTGAAAGCACTGAAGCAATGATGAGTGAATTAAAACTAAAGCTGGAAGAAGCTAGAATCACTGAAGAATCTCTAAATAAATTTATTATTGAAAAGGATAAAGAGATTGAAAATCTGAAATTAGAAGTTGTCTTATTAAGGAAGAAGGTTCAGGAAAGTAACATGAATCACAGTTCATCAATTCTAGATCAGATAATAGAAAGTCAGAGATCTGTAAATGATAAAACTGGACTTGGTTATAAGGCAACAGTGACTAATGAGTGTTCTAGTTCAGATATGAAAGCAAAAGGTACAGAAAAGAAGAATGAGAAAGGGGCTGATAAGAATTCAGTTGTTGAGAAACAGGAAGAAAAGTCAAGACCATATATTCAGAGAAGAACACCTGACAGGTATCAATACAAATTCAATGGCTATTGTTTTTTTTGTTACAATTATGGACACAAGGATGCATTGTGTGATAAGTTTTCAAGAAAGATATCTGAACATAATGGTTATGAGAAGCCCAGACATGGATATGAAAAAAGGACAGATTTGACAAGTCAAAACAGAAACAGGTTTGATGTTCTGAATCATGAAACAGAATGCTATAAGTGTCAAAATTTTGGCCATATTTCAAGAAATTGTCCTACTAAATTTCAGAAAGTTAGTAAACCCATCTATACTCATCAACAAACTCAAATATGGAAAAGGAAGACTGAAAATCTGAAGGCTGAAAAATGTAACGTAGCCCTACAAACTGAACATAAAATCAGATGGATAATAGACAGTGGATGCTCCAAACATATGACAGGAAGTAATCACTTGTTTATCAAACTAGACAAAGGAAAAGAGGGGTCTGTCACATTTGGGAATCATCAGACATCTAGAATAATTGGAAGAGGGACTGTATGTTTAAACAGTAAGAAAAACTTGGCTGAAAATGTCCTGTTGATAGAAGACATGGAACACAACTTGTTGAGTGTTAGTCAAACATGTGATAAGGGACGCTACATGATATTTGATTCAAATGGATGTCAAATCAGATATGTGAAAACAGATAAACTAATAGGTACAGCCACAAGAAGTTCAAGCAATGTCTATATTCTAGATGAGAAAAAGAATGAATGTTGTCTTAGTAATGAGAATGAAAGCTGGTTGTGGCACGAGAGACTAGGTCACATCAATTTTGACAATCTGATCAATATGAGTAAGAATGAAGCTGTAAGAGATTTACCATCTTTAAAGAATCTCTCAGGTTCAGTGTCCAAGCAATGCCAACATGGGAAACAAACAAGAGTCAGATTTAAAACAAAAGAATACTCCACAACTAAACCGCTTGAGATAGTGCATACTGATATTTGTGGGCCCATAAGAACAAAAGGGATGAAAGGAGAAAAGTATTTCTTATTATTTGTGGATGATTACACTAGAATGACTTGGCTTTACTTATTGAAAAAGAAATCTGAAGCTTTTGACTGTTTTCAAACGTTTAAAGAATTTGTTGAAAATGAACGTGACAAGAAAATAAAGTGCCTGAGATCTGATAATGGAGGAGAGTACGTGTCAAATGAATTTAACAAATTTTGTGATGTGAACGGGATAAAGAGACACTTCTCTGTGACTAAAACACCTCAGCAGAATGGGGTAGTAGAAAGGAAAAATAAAACAGTAGTAGAGATGGCTAGAACCATGCTCCATGAAGCAAAGTTGAGTAATGTGCTTTGGCCTCAAGCTATTCACACAGCAGTTCACATTCTGAATCGATGTCTGCTAAGAAACAATCAGACTATCATGCCATATCAGATGTGGAAAGGAAGACCAGCCAGCGTTAAACATTTCAGTATTTTTGGCTGTAAGTGTTATATCAAACGAGTAGATCCACATCTGGAAAAATTAGACTCTAGAACCGATGATGGAGTATTAGTTGGCTACTCCTGTTCTAGAAAAGCATATAAATGTTATAATTTCAGACTAAGAAAGATCGTTGAAGCAATAGATGTAACATTTGATGAATCTGCATTCTTCAAAACAAAGACTAAGCAAAAGGAGTTTGAGATTCATGATATATTTGACAAGCACAGGTCAAATAATGAAGAGGATGAAATAGAAGAGGTTAAGGCTGATGACAGTGACAGATCTACATGTGATGATGAACAATGCTTCAATCCTTCAAAAAATGCAATTTCAACAAAATCTCCAAGTAGTCAAATACAGAAAAATCACCCTGAAGAATTGATTATTGGGGATATAAACTCAGGTGTCGAGACAAGAAGTAAAAGACAACAACCCATCCTTGAAAAGAAGGTATCACTTCTCTCTCTGACTGAACCGAAAAATGTGAATGAAGCTATCAAAGATGAACATTGGGTAAATGCTATGAAGGAAGAGGTTAGTCAAATCGAAAAAAATCATACCTGGGAACTAGTTCCTAGACCTGCAAACAAAAATGTAATAGGAGCTAAGTGGGTTTTCAGGAATAAACTGGATGATACAGGAAAAGTAACCAGAAATAAAGCAATACTAGTCTGCAAAGGTTATGCACAGGTAGAAGGGATTGATTACAGTGAAACATTTGCCCCTGTTGCTAGAATGGAAGTAATAAGGTTGATCTTAGCGCATGCCAGCTCCAAACAAATCAAAGTCTACCAAATGGATGTGAAGTCAGCTTTTCTAAATGGTGATTTGGAAGAGGAAGTCTACATGGAGCAGCCAGAAGGATTTCATGTATAGGATGCATCACAGTTTGTTTACAGATTGAGGAAAGCGTTATATGGATTAAAGCAAGCACCTAGGGCATGGTACTCCAGACTAGATAAGTACTTGATGCAGCAAGGACTCAAGAAAGGTCACACAGATAGTAATCTGTACATTAAAGAAGAGAATAACAGTCTGATTATTATAGAAGTTTATGTTGATGACATAATTTTTGGGAGTGACAATGATAGACTGAGCACAAAGTTCGCTGAAAGCATGCAGCAGGAATTCGAAATGTCTATGCTAGGAGAAATGAAGTTCTTTCTTGGATTACAAATCAATCAATGTGACAGAGGTATCTCTATCTCTCATACTAAATACATTAATGAAATGTTAAAGAAATTCAAAATGGAGGACTGTAAGCCAGTTGGTACACCTATGGTCACTAGATGTAAACTCAGTAAAGATGATGACTCTGGAGATGTAGACAAGATTATGTACAGATCTATGATTGGCAGTCTACTCTATGCTACAGCAACTAGAGCAGACATTATGCATGTTGTTTGTCAGGTTGGAAGATTTCAGGCTTCACCTAAGAATGGTCACTTGTTGGCTATAAAGAGGATTTTCAGATACTTAAAAGGAACAGCAAATCATGGTTTATGGTATCCAAAAGATAACTCTCTGGACTTATATGCATTTACTGATGCTGACTGGGATGGATGTATTGATGATAGGAAAAGTACCAGTGGTGTTGCCTTCTTTCTTGGAGGTTGTTTGGTAAGCTGGTCCAGTAAGAAACAATCATCTGTTTCATTATCTACAGCTGAAGCATGGTATATAGCAGCAGCAGGATGTTGTACCCAGATTCTTTGGATGAAGTAGATGTTGAAGGATATGCACATACATAATGATGATCCCATTCCCATTTTCTGTGATAATACAAGTGCAATAAGCATTTCAAAGAACCCAGTGATGCATTCAAAGACTAAACACATAACCATCAAATATCATTTTTTGAGAGAGCAGGTGCTGTCCAAAGTTATTAAGCTTGAATATGTTGGAACAAAAGACCAGATTGCTGATATTTTCACTCAACCATTGCCCAAATCTCAGTTTGAAACGCTTCGAGCTTAGCTGGGGGTTTGTCGACTCTGAATATCTTCTCATTACAGGTTGCCAAGCTCTTTATGGCTCTGACTTCTTGTTGGCATATGGTTACAGCTTCTGCTTTCTTGTTTTCTGGACACATTCTATATAGATTGAAATAGTGACAGGGGAAATCATGATCACAGGGGGAGCAATATTTCTAGTCTTTGCCATGGATGTCAAAAGGGGGATAAAGTTTTCAAAGTTTGCCATCATGTCAAAGGGGTAGTTTTTTGGCCAAGATGTTGTCATTCTGTCAAACTTTGCAGCACAGATTTTCTGCATCGGTGGTGGAGCGCATTTCACTTCGGGTAGTGGCTTCAAAGTGCCACAAAGCACATCGAAGATCGGAAGAGATTTACATCGGAAGCCAAATGGATTTACCAGCTGCAACGATGGAAAGAAAACACACCAAAGTCAGGCGAAACGCGGGCGGGAAAACCCTCGATCGGCAGTCGGAAGGTATTAACATCGGAAGACAAACGGATTTCCTAGCCGCAACGGCAGAAGAAGAAAAGGATACAGCCACGCAAAGCACGTCGGAGATCGGATCGCTTTGCACTTCGGAGGCCTAACCACCTTGGGAGCCACAACGGCGGAAGCCAGAAGGATAAATCTCAATCGAAATTCGACAGACTTTACACTTCGGAGGCTTAACCACTTTGGGAGCCGCAACGACGGAAGCCGGAATGATAACTCTGCATCGACAGTCGGAACACTTTGGACTTCGGAACAATAAATCTTTGCACAGCCGCAACAGCGGAATCCCATGACTTACGGGACCGATGAAAATGACAAAGTGGGAGCCAAGGATCGGAAGACTTAGCAGTTATCCATCCGCAACGACGGAGGAACAAAGGATAAACTGTCCCGAAGTAAACCTAAAAATCAGCCGATTGAAACCAACGTATCGAGAGAATTAACGAAGGTAAATCTGAACATTCTTCCGCAACGGCAGGGCTGTAAGAAAAACTTCTTCTGACTTAGAAAACTGCAGAAGAGATGAACAGCGTAGATAGCTTAAAGAGCAGAGGAAGTCTAGAGCCCAGGACTCTTTGAACTAGAAGCAGTGAAACATGAAGAGTCTAGCACAGTATTGGTTCGATGAGGAGCCAATGGGATCAGAGATTTAGAAAGTCAGGCAAGCTGGGTATTCGAAGATTTTTTTTTTCAGTTAGAAATCTTGAGAATCTATGGCATTCGTGGAATATGAATCGTCTTGTACAGATCAGCTGGAAAATGAAGAGTCCGTAACCGTTTCTGTAATGAACGGAGAGAATGGGAATCGACTGGAATATATATATATATTGTAGCAAGCAGAAAAGAGAGAGAGGAGTGCTCTATTCAGTAAGGGAATTTCAAATATAAGAGATTGAGCACATTGCAGAATGGGATTGAAGAGTTGAATACGATGATAGTTGCAGAGTATGAATAGTCTAGATGAGAAAGAAAGTCAGAATGATACAGTGACAGTCTCGGTGAGTTCTGTATGTGCTTAGTCTTGATGATAAACAAAGAAAAATGTATAGAGATAGAGTTATAACATCTATTGTGAATATCTGCAATACTGTCTAATTCAGAATCATAATGTAAATGCTGATTTATAAAGCCTAGTCATAGACAGTGAGGGGTTGTAAGGATTTGATTCATTCTGTAGTTCACCTGTTCTCTGGGGTGTTGTAGCATCCCTCTGGTTGTTGCCAGAAAATAGAAACAAGTTGGTGCTTGTATAATTGGAAGTTGGAGCTTCCAGAGGTAGCAGCCTCGTCTAGGTTGAAGCTCAGGCAAAATAAAAGAATGTAAAGAGGAGTTGGAGCTTACCTTTCATTCTTAAGAAGAAGAGTTTTTCTGTTTCCTCATGAAAACATTATGTCTTGTGTTCGTTGATGTGATTGAGTGTTGAATGTAATTTAAATTTGCTGCTATATGTTGAATGGTTTAAACATATGTTCATAATAAATCTGAATCATCATTTAAAAATATGCACTTTGGTATGTAACTGATTCACCCCCCTCTCTCAGTTACTTTAATCCGTCCAACATTAATAATATTAACATTACTATTAATATTAATAATAGTGTTAATAAAATATTATTGTTAATATTAACATTATTTGTAATAATATTAATAATTTTATTAATGGTTTGTCAACATTATTTATGCGTATTAATAAGAGTATTGATTTCAATAATAATGTTTTACTTAAGATTTAATATTAATGTTTTATTAATAGTATTGTTAATATTAATATTAAGAATTATAATATTTTTTTTTAATATTATTATTAATATTAATAAAAATATTATATTAATACTAGTGTAAATATCATTAATATTAATATTATTAATATTAACAATAATATTTATAGCATTGAAGCTAGAAGGGGTTATATCCATTGGTGACGAGCGAGGAGTTTTTCACCAGTGGGGAAGGTTGAATTCCAATGAAGACTTACCTAGAGCCACGGGGGAACCTTGAGGTAGTGGTTGAATATGTGGTTCCTCATAGAGAGACTATATTAAATGATCTTGTGACCCATGGACACATAAGTGGATCAAATCCCACCCCATGTCCTACTAAAAAAGGGGGGGAACTCAGGACGGATCGAGGGATCACGATGATATTTGAGGTGGAAGGACTTACGACGATCATGGAGGCAGAAATGGGGGGAGGTTCTCATCCCTCCCCAGCTAAACCACTAGGGGTATTTCAGATCGGGGGTATTGTGATCCCACTAGAGGTAATGGAAGGATAGGGACCAAGCAATCAAGATCCACAATCAGGTGTCCATTCAATTGAACGAAGGTCTGGACCGTGCATGACTAAATCAACCCTAATACCTTCGATGCATATTAGATCAAGAAAAATCATGTATTGGATTCCAATATATGCAAGATCACACACTTATAGAAACATTTGTGGGAATGTTGCCATCGAAAAAATCCCTAGTTTGGTGGATAAACTCAACCTGGAAACATTGGGGACACTATGATCTCGAACTGGGGTCTAAAGAATTTTTCACCATTTATTTTCTTAACATGGAAGACAAAAATAGAGTTCTGGATGGAGGATCTTACTTCTTTTACTCAGCAAGCTTGTTCCTAAGACCATAGAAGGAAATGTTTTTCCTGAACAAGGAGGATATGAGAGTTGGGTTGGTTTGGATTCGTCTCTACTCTCTTCCAAGTGAGCATTGGGACTATGAAATTATGGAAGACCTTGGAAATAATCATGGGTCCTTTATCAAAATATCTAAACAAAACAAGGCCCAAAGATACATGGCCTACGCCAGAAAATGTGTATATATGGATTTATCCAAATAATTATGAGAATCCATAAAGATGTCACAGGAGGAGGAAGAATGGGTGCAAACTGTAAACTATGAACAAATTTTGTTCAGGTGTCATTGATGTCAAGAGTATGGACAACTGTTCAGAGAAAGTCTTATGAACTCCTCAAAATCGACCCCAAAGAAAGAGAAGGAAAGAAAGGATCAAGGGTTTACTAGGGTTCCATCTCGTAAAAGAGGAGGGAGAAAGTAGAAGAACACGAAGGTAACCAAAAATATCTCAGTATCCAATCAATTTGAATCTTTAGGAGATCACCCTGAGCAAATAATTGAATTATCACATAATGAGAAGCAATAGGACCAATCCCAGTAGGAGGAGAAGGATGGCAATGTGAAGGCAACAAACAATGTGGTGGAAGGAAAAGCCAATGAAGAACCAGAAAGGGACATAGGGGACGAAGCAGAAGATATGGACATTGGATATCTGGATTTGGATGGAATCGAACAAGTTTGTGTCGATGCCGAGAAAGGTTATGTCCCCCAAGAGAAAGTAGTTTTACTAAATGAGGAAATCATCAAAGTAAGGGAAACTATCCAGCAGGGAATCAACCCAGGATCCCAGAAGGATCACAAGAGGGAGCATGAAGAAATAGGCATGAAGACAGGGAGGAAATCAAATAGGTAGTGTATAGCAGAAGCTGGTCTAAATCGGGTAGAACCCGGTCAATACCCTACCATGAGGGATGCTTTAGGATTATAATCTCCTATGCTTGTATTTCTTAATGAATATATCATCCTAGAATATAAGAGGGCTTAATGGCCCTCAAAAAGCAAAAATTCTAAGAAAAAATATTCAAAAGACAAACCCGATCATTGTTTTCCTTCAAGAAACAAAATGCTCGGTGAACCAACTTTAGGAAATAAGCAAGAAAATATGGAATGGGACTGAAGGAATAGGTATTGATGCAATATGGTTTGCAGGAGGCCTGGGAATGTTATGGGATCCCAACAAAGTGAGTCTATATTGATTCATTGGAAATCGTCAATTTACATAAGAAGAACTTGGGGTTATTGATTTTTCGATTTCTGGAATCATAACCAATGTGTATGGTCCTCATAATCCCCAAGAAAAATTGGACTTCATTAACTCCCTCATGTGTATTCATGAATGGATAGAGGGGAAGAATTGGATTTTAGGTGGATATTTTAATCTCATTACCTCACTAGAGGAAAAGAAAGGAGGAACAAGAAGGCTAGAAGAAGAATGTGGGTTTTTTAGAGATACTATTGAAGACCTCATACTGGTAGACTTAGTCCCGGGACAAGGCTGGTTCACCTAGAAAAAAAAATGGAGTGGAGATAGGAATATATCCTCTTTCCTAGATCTCTTCTTAGTCTTTGAGTCGCTATAGGAATTAGGAAGCGAAATTCATGCTCCAGTTCTTCTAGCAGTAAATTCAGATGATTGTCCCGTGGAATTATGGTGGAGTGGGATGGGTTCTCAGTTCAAAAAACCCTTCTGATTTGAACAATTCCGTTTAGTCCACCCTGATTTCAAATAAAGTAGGGTAGTGGTGAGCGGATTTAAGCAAGGGATAAGGCCAAATCATGGACAAGAGTTAACAAAAATTAAAAGGTCTAAAAGAAAATATTAAGAAATGGAAGAAGGAGGAGTTTGGGAATATCTTCATAGACAAAAAATTTCTTGAAACCATGATAGAAGAAATCCATAAAAAGGCATGAATGAAGAATACACAACTGAGCTTCAAGAAGAGGAAGAAAGCATGTGCAACAGGATACAAGTAAGGGAGAGACAATAGGAAATTCTGTTGTGCTAAAAATTGAGAGTCAGTTGGCTTGAATATGGGGAGATAAATTCTAAATTTTTCCACAGATTGGTCATCCAAGATCGATCGTATAATAGAGTTCTTATGATTAAGGATTCCAATGGTGAAAGGGTAGAAACTATGGAGGCAATTGAGGAAGTTTTAATACATCATTTTCAGGATATCACGATTGAGCCAGTGTTGAATAGGAGTAGGGACATTGATAAAATTACACATCACATCCCAACTCTAGTTTCTCAAGAGAAAGAAAATATTTTAGTGAAGCATGTTACTCTCCTTGGAGTGGAAGAGGTCATTAACCAAATGGTATATGGTAAAGCTCTAAGACCAGATGGGTTTACTATCAACTTCTTTCATCACTTTTGGGATCTCATAAAGCTTGAAGTTTGGAAGATCATGGAGAATTCTAGGCTTTTAAAGAATATTCTACCTACTTCAACACCACCTTCATCACTCTTATCCCTAAAAGTGAGGGGGTGGACACTCCATATAAATTTTGACCCATAATCCTATGCAATGTCATTTATAAGATTGTTACCAAGGTTATTGCTAACAAGCTCAATCCTATCATGCATTCCTTGATTTCTCTCGAGTAGTTTGGTTTTATTGAAGGCCATCAGATAATGGATGATATCATCCCAGTTCATGAAGTGCTACACTCGATCAAAACTGAGAAGATCCTTGGGATGATGGTGAAAATTGACATAGCTAAAGCCTATGACAAACTCAACTGGAAATTTATGATAGAAATGTTTAAATAATTTGGCTTCATGGAGTATTAGATAAAGTGGTTCATAAGTCTCATTTTAGTAACCTCTTTCTCCATTCTTATAAACATAGTTCCATCTATTCTTCTAAAACCCACGAGGGGCATTAGATAGGGAGATCTCTTATCTCCCTTTTTATTCATTATAATGGAAGAGTGATTGGGGAGAACAATTAAGTCTATGTAGAGTAATCATGAAATTTAGGGGCTTCTAATCCACCCAAGAGCGAACAGACAAATGCACCAGTAGGTTTTCAATGATACTATGCTGATGGGCCACTCCTTTGTCCAAGAATCTAGCAACATCAAATTTTGCCTGTAAAAATTTGGAAAAGTGTCGTGTCTGGAAGTTAACGAACAAAAGTCCCAAGTTTTATTTTTAACACCCCAAGGGTCACAAGATGTAATATCTACCAAATCTTTGGATTTCAAGAGAGCTCCCTTCCATCCAAATACATGGGATCCCCTTTAGTTGATTCTATCGTTAATAAAGGATCATGATTGGAACTGTTGGATAAAATGAGGAAAATACTAAGAAATTGGAATGTGAGGTCACTAAATTTTGCAAGCAGACTGATTTTGGTAAAATCAATTCTACAAGCCATGTTAGTTTATTTTTTTTCCACACTAATGGACCTGAGGGAGATTTTGAGAGAAATCAAGAATATGCAGTTAAACTTTTTGTGGATTGGACCTAGTGAACAACAAAAATGGGATTTGGTAAATTTGGAAACTATATGCTCTCCTAAGGATTAGGGAGGACTTAACCTTCGTAATCCTGAAAAGGATAATTAAGTGGGGCCAAGATATGGTAGAGATGGGTCACCTACAACTAGGAACCACAGGCGAATATGTGGCATAATAAATATGATGAGGTGTGGGAGAAGGAAAAACTCATTCGATTCTCTAAGGAAATCAAAATGTTTAACATTAGGAAAACGACCAAGCAAGGGAGAAAGTTGGTCCAGGACAACATATTCTAGAAAATCATAAATAGACAAAGAGCCTTGGCTTGGGAGGATTCATGGCAGCAAATGTCACCGATGGACAAAAGCGTAGAGGCGCCCAAAATCATAAGGAAATGTGATAATCAAGGAAAAAAAAAGTTGAGGACCTATGGGCGATCCCAGACACAGAACAAATTTATATGGTATGGGATAATAGGGAATGGTGGGAGAAACTCAGATCAGAAGAGGAAGTTAACATAATCGGAAGAAGCCTTAAACAATAGAATAATTACGATTCATATGGGGGGTGACATACTCTGCTGGGGATTCAGGCTGAAAGGTTCGTTCACCATTAAAGAAGCCTATGACCTGTGGGTGGGTTACAATAACCAGCCTCCTGATAAGAAATGGAAGAATCTATGGGAGGTAAAACTCTCACCCAAAATATTTATTTGCAGTTGGTTAGTTATTAGAAGACGTATACTTACAAGAGAAAATCTCAAAAAAAGAGGGATGCAAGGCCCTTACCAATGTTTTATCTGCAATAACGAAGAATAAATGATGGACCACCTCTCAGATTCTTGCTTGTTCACAACTAGCTTATGGGACCATGGTGCCATTGCTTTTAGGAGATCTAAAGAAATTAGACAACTCCCTGACCATACCCTCTTTGCTTGGACAAACAACACTTTTCAGAATCATGTTATCAATCTACTTTGGGAAAACTTTCCACACTTTGTGGTTTGGGAGATATGGAGGGAAAAAAATACCAAGAAATTCCAAGGAAAATTTAGAAATGAAGATAAGGTATGGACCATCATAAGGAATAAGATGATAGACACTGTGAGAAAGAAAACTTGGTAAAATTTGGACTAGGAAGAAAATGAGTTTGAGTCCTTTATCTTGAAGTCTTGGGGTATATCAAGGCCTCTTCAATGTTTTGGCAAACCAAGTGGAACAACCATGAAAAAATTGAGCTAAGAATTTTGGTCTCCTCCTCCTATAGGGTTATTTAAACTCAATTTCAATAGAGCGTCAAATGGAAATACTAGACCTGTGGGATATTGATGCATTATCACAAACCACCAAGGAATAATGCAAGGATTCAAACTCAGCTTCATTGGCATAGAGTCCAACAAATATACAGAGGTAGACGACCTTTTGTAGGGAATAAATATGGCTAAATAATATAATTGTACCCCGCTAATAGTTTAAGGGGACTCCTAGGTGGTATTACACATGGAGATAAAGATCCACCATGGAAATTCAAGTACCAAGGTGGAAATGTTGTGGATATTAGAGGGGATATTGGAGCGGCTAGCGGAGGTCATAAATCACGGGATGAATCTTACCTTCAACCACGTCATGAGAAATGGAAACAAGCTGGATGACTTGTTAAAAAACCTTGGGACTGAGACCTAAGAATCAATTAATTTCAGGGATTGGGCGGATGCGACTGATACAACAACCCAAGATTGGTGGATTGAAATAATGAATTGGGAAATGGTGCACAATCATGAAAAAAAGGGGAAGGAAAATGGGTGGGCTCACTCCCAACCAGATGACATTGAGTTCAACTTTCCATCTAGCCATGAATTCTTGGAGAAGGCGGATAAGCATTAACCACATTTTGACCTGACTTCTCTACAGTGTTATCAATCCAATGCTTGAGATTTCATTAATGAGCAAGGGAGCTGGTGGATCTTTCCAATTGCATGGGAACTATCTCCAAAGGACCATGGTGCACGAGTTATTTTTAATTGTAGGTATGAGTTTCATTATGGCCCAGAATGGTAATGGTAGCACTTGTGCTAATTTTTGAAATCTTTATATCGGCTCCTACAGCGAGTTCATATAGAAGGGGGTATAGCCAAAAAATTTCCATGTTTGATGAGTCTAAGGTGGCCAGAGAAGCTTGTCCTTAACCTGAATGTAAAATTGAACTATCCCATGGTGTAGCGTGAGCAAACATTGAGAAATACTGAGGTTATGACCTTGTATTAGGGATCAAGATATGAGGATCCACTCACATTTCTCAAATGGAGAAGAAGGAGGGTGCGTATCTAGGGAGAAGAAAGTACATGATTGACAAAGGTATGCAGGAGCCATCGTCTGATGGGAAGGTAGTGCGGATATTCGGATGCTGGAGATTTCGTAGTGGAAAATATATGCGAGAATTAAACTATGAAGGAATGCAAAATCCTTAGGTTTCTCTGTATTCCAACGACCTCGATTTTGAGCGGACCAGATCTACGACAGAGATGCATTTTCGTTGCCCAAACTTGCACGATAGATAAGATGATGTGGGGTTGTGAAGTGTAGGAAGGCCCCACGTTTTTGAATGGTGATGATTTGACAGGGATCTGATCAATGTTCTTGGCCTATTTCATGGAAAGGAGGTCCACGACGATTAAAGGGATGGGGCAATGTGAAATCTCATGGGATCCCTCACCTTCGATGGTGGAGATCTAGTGGGAAAATTAACTGACAACCTCGATTTGTTTCATGATGGAAACATACATGAAGGTTAGCCAACGGGAGGATCATGAAACGAGGTAGGGGTCACATATTTTAATGGTTGAGATCCCTCGTGCATGATATCTACGGCCGGGGTATGTTTCGTGGGCCCGAGATGCTAGGGGAAATAAGAAGAAAAGGGTTTGTGAAATGGAGGATTGCACAGGTAATATCAACAACGTAGATAGCATCCTAGAGCTCTGAGATTTGCTTCCTGACATGTGTAAGGAGGACGAGAGCCATAATGATGAGGTGACAGAAGGTAGTAATGGCTTTATATGTCGTATGGTAAGGAAGTAAGGAATTGAAACCTAAGCATACCAGTATCATCATAAGGAGGGTTCGAGGAAGTGACGAGCGTCAAGTACACGCACCACAAAATAACCTAAGGCTGATTACAAGTGAGGGAGAAGGTCATCTCTGCCATTGATGCCATGACGTCACAGCTAAGGGGGTGGTGTAGTTGGAACCTCCACATAAGAAAATCAGATCAGGGACACGCATGACCATTTGTGTTGTCATCATGCTGCTGGATAGTGGCGTGTGCGAGGATCTGAAAGAGTCAAAGTAGAATCGACTGCTAATAATGATTTAGTAATCGCTCATCTCGCTATAATGCCATGATTAGAGCTATTCTAAGATACAGAGTGAATGAATGCTGGTGAAGAACTAGGGCGACTAACTATTGTTTCACTAAGGGCCCTGGGGACCCTGATTTTGGAATTTGTAATGACTATTCTGATCGAAAATTCTATTGCCTGATACGTTTCATTAACCGCTAGGCGCCATTTGGAAAGGCAGCCACTTCTAGGCCTTCATACATTAGTAGCTCCAACCTGTTGAAATATTGTAACTTCAAAGAATATTCTATATGTATATTTTTGTGGTCCCCGATGGTCCTACCGGGAGAACCACTTGTATTACATTGTACCCCGATGCTCCTAATCGGAAGAACTAATAAGAGTCATGAGGTAGTCCCCTCTAATTGTAAAGGTGGTCATCAGCACCCCAGTGTGGTTACTTGAGCCTGCATGTGTAACTCGAGCCTACATGATTTAACTCAAGCCTACATGTCAAATGAGTTAACTTAAGTGAACAGATGAATATAAATAGAGGTGTAGTGCTCCTTATTTGAGACACACACACTCTCACTTGTGTAGCGTATTAGTGGAGAAGAGAAGTAGCTAGAGAAGGAGGAGGATCAGGCTTTGATCTCCTTGCTGGTTTTATCTTTTATCTTTTTGGGGCATCTATATTGAGGAAGCTTTTGCTGGGTTTTTTCCCTTTAGGGTTTTCCCAGGATAAATCTTTGTGTTCCTATTTTATGGTTGTGCTTGTCTATCTTTCAGTGATCCTGTTTATATGCTTTTGTCATGAAAATGAAATGAAATACTGATTTCTTAGCTAAGCATATGAAAAATTTAACACAACCATTGAGGTAAATATGTGCATGTAATCAGGAATAATTTCTAAGGCCGGTAAGGAATTACCGTCCTAAATGGATGTAGCACCACTGTGGGAGCAAAGCCAGGGTTTCTTGACCAAGTTGATATCCCGCAGAGACCTCTAGACAAGGATGTGGACTAAATTTATGTGGTGCATAGTATCCATTGCTAGGGATGGCTGGCCTAAACGAACATTCGGACTGGAGGAAAGAAGATAGGAATTCTACGCCATCGCCATCCTTACTGAAAATTGCTAATCCTAATGAAGGTGATGATGAGTCCAGAGGTATGTTACGTTTGTGTGCACAGGAAGAAGGAACTAGTCCAGGTGACTAAGCGCTGCAGGTGACCGCAAGCCTACAAGAATGAAAATCCCATCAAGGATTTAGTACCGTTGATAAATGGGGTGGTCATATCAAGGTTTTCAAACCTAACAGTGTTACTAGGACATATAGAGGCTACCGGATAGAAATCCAAACTTAGAAGGAGCATAAACATTCCTGCCGGCTATAGGCACAGGGAGAACATGTTTCTCGAACACGGAGGAAAATAAAGGTTAGAAGTAGAAAGGGTCATCGGGCTAATTAAAGCCTATACGCTAGAAAGCATGCAAGAGGAATAAAATAGTTAGTGTTGAAACATCGCTGTTGAAGGCAAGTGAGTCTGCTTCCCAGATGCCTCAATGTCAATTTGATCTAGCACGCCCGTCATATCATATTTCCTATTTTGGTAGTAAATCATGGCAAATATGTCACCTTAGGTAGTTTGTTAGGATTCAACATGATTGTTCTGAGTTAATCCCATTCTTTATTTTAATTGATTTTGATACCCTGTTGCAGGATGCATCTCAGGGGTAATTTGCATTATAAATAGAGCCTTCTCAGAGGAGGATAGGGGTTGGATTGGCTTTCATATTTTTGAGGCCTTAATGCCAAATTCGTAGCTCTGTAAACATTTTTGGGAGTAGTAATGGAAATTCTTCTCTACGGTTATGAAATTCATCATGATGTCTATATTTAGTTTGTGTTCTTTGCTTATGCCATTTCCCATATGTGTTATTTTCTACAAAAATGATTTCTAGTTGTACAAGAAGAATTTGTTTCATTAAGCGCTCTTTTCATCAGATGTAGCATTCGTTATGTGTTTTTTATGGTGGTTATGGAATTCATCCATGGTTAGATGCTCCATCTCTGGAATTTCCCTCAATATGTTATTCTGCTAAAGGTGTTGCAAGGGATTCATCCATCAATAGGTTCCCCTTGTCATACTGGATTTTCTCCTTTCTCCTGCCATCGATTAAATATATTTAACTGAATTTTGCACTTACTTTGTCTCGTAATATAGTAGAGAAAATCATTATTCATCATCCGTTGTAATGTTCTTGAATATTTCAGACTACGACTCCATCTCCCAATGGTTTTGATATCTGTTTGTCTTTCAATCTTTTAATTTACAAACAACTCTGTTACCAGCATAAATCTAGCCTTCTGCATGCTTGTTTAAATCCATATGTACATGTGAATGCTACCATGACAATGAGAGAGCCCTCTCTAATTGCATTGGCTAGAATGCAGTTAAAGGTTTGTTTGAAATGGATACCCCTGTGACTTCCTACCGCAACCATAGGAAAATTACAGGGTGCTAACATCTTGGCGTCTTTGTTGGGGACCTAGTTACTACTATCTGCTCAAGAAAAATGAAATTTCTTCAGTTCTATGACTTGGTTGAGAAGCCGGTCTTAGACACATATTGATTGTATATGCCTTGGCGACTCCACTCAAGGCCTTTGAAGGTGACTCCATTGGGAACATTGACCACCCAGAAGCTGCAAATATTTTCAGAGGCTCTATGGCGACTCTACTAGGGAAATGAGCCCAATATAGGAAAGCCTGTAAAGGCATGGTGAAAAATGAGGTACTCTGCTGTTTTTATCCAATATATCTTGTCTTTTATGGTACGGGTGATTCCATGAAGGTGGGTAACACGTTTTGGCCAAATTTGGCGATGAAAACCCGATTTTTTACTCATGTGCTAGATAGAAGCCATCGAAACACATATATGCCATGTGAATTTTGATTTGCAGTAAAAAAACAAATTGTAGAATATTATGTTGCCTTCCCAATGATATTTTAAAAAATATATTTTGATGTCATTTAATGTGTGAAATTTTTCATTTAATGACCTGTGTGACCTTTAAAATTTGAAGAAGTTAATAAGTGGCTCGTGTCCATCCCCAACAATTCAATCCCACATTAACAATTAAAAAAAACATATATACGAGCATGATCTATACAAAATGCATTGTGGTATGCATATTTTTTTGT
This sequence comes from Pseudotsuga menziesii, assembly GCA_001517045.1. Classification (NCBI taxonomy): domain Eukaryota; kingdom Viridiplantae; phylum Streptophyta; class Pinopsida; order Pinales; family Pinaceae; genus Pseudotsuga; species Pseudotsuga menziesii. The sequence continues at coordinate 48,183 of LPNX010380094.1, forward strand.
TAATTTATTTCGCAATATACAATTATTCATTATTTTTCAAAAGTGACCACAACTGATTTCAACATCATTTTATACACGTGTGTCCATCCCAGCTTTTTTTTCACTGTTTTAAAAAATTGAAAAACAAAAACACCCTTTTGAAGATGATGCATTGATGTGTGGGCTGTGTATTTTTCTCAAATTTTTGGTTGTGTATTTTTTACCCTACGGATTTTTCTTTGAGCTGCTTCGAAGTTGTTGTCAGGTTTTCTAAGTGTAAGTTTTAGAACTAAATTAAAAAAAAAATCATATGAATGCCAAAATGCATGCATGATACCTCAATGGATAGAGGATTCGTTGATGAATCTATCGGTATGAACTCCGCTTAGTTGTGTGCCATGAATGGCAACATTTACACCCCTAGAAGACACAGAGAAACATTGGTTTTCCTGTAAGAGGGATGAATTTCTATTTTTCAGGACCTCGATCGAGCTCTGGAGCTCAATCGAGGTTTTAAAATACCTCGATAGATGTTTTAACCAGATCTTGATTGAGGGTTTATTAAACCCTCGATCAAGGGTTTGTTAAACCCTCGATCGAGAAAATTATAAATAGCTCGATCGAGGTCTAGTTTTTGTTAAAAAATCATATAAAAATAGTCGGGAATGAAGTTAAGCATTGATGGCATTAATGTCATTTCAACTACCTTCCTAACACCATTTCCCACCCGAATTCGTAAATAATTTCTATATAAACATAAAACATAAACATCTTACTAATTTTATCATTCACAATTGGCTAACCAATTTGAAACACTACTTGTGTTCTAATGCAAATTTAGCATTGTGTATTGTGTATTGTGTTTACATATTGTTGTAGGTGTGAATTTGGATTGTTGATCTTGATCACAATGGGAAGCAAAAAACGTCAAAGTAAAATATCAACTAGGAATCAAATCAACACCGAAGAAATAAGAGAGAAAGATAGAGAAAGAAAGAGGAAAAAAAGAGCAATCTTGAGAGGAGAAGAAGTTGCAAATCAAGCTATGATGGGAGAATCAAATCCCATTGCTAACAATATTGGTATAATTTAAAAGTTATGCAATTTCATATTCATAACTATAATTTTTTTTTCTTAGTGATATAGTTCATATAATTTCATTCATATTTTCATATAATTTCATATTGCATAATATATTTAATTTCATAGTGTTCTAGTTCATAATTTTTATATATATGTGTGTTAAATTGTTTAGAATGTAAATATAATTTTGTAATTGTAATTTTGGAAATAATTCATAAACTTATATAAATTGTATGTGCATGTTTGAATTCATATATATGTATTCATAATTGTATGTAAACTATATAATTTCATATTCATATAATTTTACAAATTGCATATTCATATATTTAATTTCATAGTGAACTCTAGTTCATAATTTTTATATATACATGTACATGTGTTAAATCAAGTTTAGAATTTATTATAATTTTGTAATTGTAATTTTGTAATTAATTCATAAAGTTATATGTACATTGTATGTGTATGTATGAATATATATGTATTTATAATTGTAATTAAATTGTATAATTTAGTATTAACATATTCATATAATTTCATATTGCATAATATAGATTGAGATATATATAAATTTTATGTAAAAAATTACAAATATTGTTCTCAATGGGAGTTGATTGCACTGGTCATCATCGATTTTAATATTCAATTTTAATTTCATATTCATGTATATGAACATTTTCATAGTGTTCAAATTACAAGTTTACATTACACTATGATAATGATGATAATTACTTTACAATTACAATTACAAGTTCACATTACAATTACAATTACATTAAATTACAACCATTACATTATTACATTACATTTACAATTACATTACATTACAATAATTACATCATTACATTACATTACAATTTTACAATTACATTACAATTTTTAATATTGATTTAATTTCATATTCATGTATATGAACATTTTCATAGTGTTCAAATTACAATTTTGCATGTTACATTAAATAATAATGATGATCTCTAATTACATTAAACAATTACAATTTTAATTTTAAACGTGTACAATTTTAATTTCATATTCACATGTATATGAACATTTTCATAGCGTTCAAATTACAATTTTACATTACATTACATAACATATTCAAGCAAAGAGGTAGATATAATATTAGCTGTATATAATCTAGTATTTTTTGTACTCCAGTGCAGAAGGAGGTGAATCTAAGTAGCCTTCATCATAAGGAAGAGAAGGAGATGACACAACTCTTCCATATCAACATCCATATCATGAAGACCAAGGTTGATGCTCTATTGGATTCTACTTCACAATACAATCTCTTAGAAGCACATTGATATGTATGGATGATTTAACAATGTTCTCAAAGAAACGCATAGACCATGTCAATAAGATATTGCATAGTTAATCTAAACAAAAATCAATTTCCTTATGTAACATATTAACTCTAGTAGAAGAAGATTGAAACACTTGTCAATATGTTGATCATTAGTCCGAAAATGTATTTTTCCTCCATATTGAGTCTAATAACAATCAATTTATCCTTCCACGTCTTGAATGTGCATCATAAATTTAGTAACATATTCTCCTTCCTTCATGTTCAATGTGTAGGACTAATTCCTAAGGTCATTCTTTTCAAAACTGCATGCTTTATATCAAGGAGACAATAAGAAGAGGAAGGAAATATAACAAAGGAGAATTCAATATGGACACCTTATTAATTATGAAATTCTGTATCTATGGTAAGCATTTAAAAGTAAGACAGATTAAGATATAAGAGGTCACCATTGATTAAGACCTACAAGGTCAAGCAAGGAAAAACTTAGAACACTATTTTGAGTTGGTGTGGGTTTGCTTGGGGCATATTTGCCCTAATTTATGCAAGTAGATGGTTTATGTATGGAAGGAAAGTTGGATGGCACTAGGAATCCCTTCTATGAAGTCTTCAACAACAATATATGCCCTCATTTTTCCACATACAATATGCTCATTGTTTGTTTTCATAAGGAAGGCATGCTCAAATACTTTAACTCTCAAAGTAGATATTGGGTGCATTCTAAAAAATATATTAGAAAAAATGATTATAATTTTATAAACTGATAAGATTTCAACACCCTAGTTGAAACCAAATAGACCTATGAGACTATAACATCAACCAAGTGAATCAAGGGTATTAATGTAAACTTGAACATATTTGTATTCTAGTATATGATAATGATGATAATTACATTATAATTACAATTACAATCACATTACAATTACAATTATGTTACAATTTTACAATTACAATTACATTACATTGCAATATTGTACAAATGCATGGAATCATACTTAATAACCTAATTTACTTAATAACATTTGGATTGGGACATAAGTCTCATCCGCAACAACTCTAGGAAGTACTTGGGATTTTCCCTAAAACTCATTATGAGGAGTACCACAGGAACCCCGAAGTAGCTGGCCAATGAGAGGACCTGCCAAGTGAAAAGGGCAATGACCCCTATCGGATTGATTAGATTCCCACCTATGAGTAAAACCAAAGAGTTTTCGTTTGTGGCCAAGCGGTTAGCAATTTTACCTGTGCCGTGAAGTAAGGGGTACTTCCCCAATACTCAAGCCTGAGACAACCTTTTAACCATTAGGAAGCCGATTTAAACTGGGGTCCATATTCATCTCCAGTTACTACTATAGCCAACATTGTTTGCGTTTATTTATTAATTTGTTAACAAACAATGGAAATATGATAAACTTAAAATAAAATGTTATTCAAGCTTGTATAATTTATTTGCTAATTTTTTAACTAACAATGGCTTGATATGATAAGTATTAAAATAAAACATTTTTTATTCTTGAGCTTGCATTTATTTGTATTTATTCTTGAGCTTGTAAATTTATTTTTGAGTTTGTATTTGTTTATTGCTAGATCCTCGCTAGCCATTACAAGATCGTGCACCCTCTGATTTCTCAAGAGTAATTGGGAGCTTCAATGACATTGGAATGGCTGCTAATTGTTTAAGAGGGTTGGATGATGCCACTCAAGAAGATTCCGGGAACCCAACCCCTGATCGGACAATCATAGAGCATGTTAGTAACATAATCAAGTTTTACTTTGAACAATAATCAGTGATTACACAAGCTCAAATCCTACATGGATTGATAAAACACAAAAAATTGAAACGTGCCACAAAGTTGTTGGATTTTAAGGATGTTAAAAATAAAAATGCATGTGAGAATGTAACAAAAAATGTGACAACTGCACTATCTGCATTTGGAAAGTCAAGAAAAACTGATATCAACGCTACTTGTAGGGCAATTACAACTGCTATTGTGGCACGAAGCACCTCAAGAAATCGAATGGTCACAACAATGTCAAAGCTGCTCCACATTTCAAGAAAAACACTGCACAAATACACTGAATTCAGGGTAAAGATAGATGAAAATGATGAAGCTGCTTGTTGGGCTCTTATATGAAGACAAGCATATAAAAACAGGATGGAAGAGGACATCAAAGAAAAGGTGATAGAGTATTGGGACAAACAATCTTGTGCTATACCATATCGAAAACATGTCCCATGAAAACATTCTGGTAGAGGCATTTATAAGGAGCATTGCAAGCATCTTATGGAGATGACAAGAGTTGCTTTGTTCAAGGAATTCAAAGAATCAAATCCCAATGTCCATATCTCATTTACCATGTTCAGTAAGTTGAAACTGTGATATATTAGGCCAAATACGATTCAGGACAATTGTTGTTGTCGATACCACGTTGAATTCCAGTTATACTACGACACATTTGTGGATTTTTGCAAAAGACATTGGGATGGTGAACTAGCTCCTCACACAGTGCAGGATTTTATTTCTATGATACTATGCAATAGGAATCCTGAAAATGTATTTTTCAATAAAAGGTGTGTAGGTGGGAGAAGATGCCATGAATGTGGTGATTTGGCATTGTTCCATAGGAAGTTTACTATCAATCCAACACACCCTGGATTGTTAGATATCATAGTTAAGTGGAAGAGATATGAGTATGTCTCCATGAATCCATCATATTCTTCACATGTTCCATCTAAGAGGATCGACTTGCTCGAGGATGATATTCCTATTTCAGACTTCGTGGACAAGTTTCAAAGTCAAATTTACAAATACATTAAACACTCCCATGGGTCTAGGTGGCAAGATTTATAATTTAAGAATTCTCGTGAGGTTTTTGAGCCAAGCACAATCCTATCGGTGGTAGAATTTGCCAAGAATTACACATTTGATCCTCAAAGAGAAATACAAAGTGAGTATTATAACTCTGGCCAGGTGTCCATATTCGTACATGTATTGTATAGACATGCTCAGGCGATCATTGATGGTAGGGATAGCACTCCTCAGTCACACGATGTGATCAAGGAATATCATTTTTATGTCAGTGATGGGCGTGAGCATGACACATTGTTTGTTCAAAACTGCTTTGGGTTGATTTATGATTCATTCAAAAAGAATGGGGTGTCATTTACAGTACACTAGATTTGATTAGATGGGTGTGCGGGGCAGTTCAAATCGACATGCTCATTTTATTGGTTGAGTCGCCTTCACAAAGAGACGAGAATTTGACACACTTGGAGATTTTTTGAAATAGGGAATGGAAAGGGTGAACATGATGGTGCATGTGCATGCATGAAACAAGCACTTCGGAGGTACCAAATGAGTCATAGTGCATCTCAACTCAAGTGCTCAGCAGAGGTAGTTGATTGGTGCACACAAAATTTGGGTCACCAAGGTCATGAACAAGCAAGGTCGGTGCGTAGGTAGGAAAAACCAACAACTTAATTGGAATTTAATAAATGTGTTTGTATTATATATATATATATATATATATATATATATATGTATATGTATATGTATATGTATATGTATATGTATATGTATATGTATATGTATATGTATATGTATATGTATATGTATATGTATATGTATATATGATGTTTGTTATTTGATGCAGGTTTTTTTGGGATGTTTCCCTTGGCAATGTGAATAGATCCATGCCATGGTATTGCGAGACCATACCTGGTACAAGAGAACTGCATTCAGTTTGTAGTAAAGACATGGACGACATATTTTCTATTGAAACAAGGAAGTATGAATGCTTCTGTGAGTTCTGCATTAATGCCAATGGACTGGGGGTTGATCATTACGTGAACAATGCATATGTCAAACAATGAAAATATGTCCCTCTTAATCCAAAGGGGCCACATCCAATTCCGATGTGGCAAGAGATGCACACTGACGAGGCAGTGATTTCACTAGATCATGATCGAGTTTCTAATTTGGTTAAGCAAGGTACATGATACTTGATTGAATGTTTAAGTCTCTAGTCCTGTACACACACACACACACACACACACACACACACACACACACACATATGATGTAGGTGATGTATTTGTTGTAATTGCACCACCGGGAAATGTTGAGCATGTGGCATACTTTTTGATGCGGTGTACACAAATCAAAAGAAGGTTGGTGCGGCCCTATGTTGACGGAGAGTTCACTTACCAAGTTGGTGACCTAGTTGTGATGGGCCACTTTTTTGAAAAAGTGAGAAGACAAGGTGGCTATATTATTTACAGAGATTTCATGCCTGAATATATATCTTGTTAGTACAGTCATCTGGTGGTGGAAGCTCGAATACATCTCATTGAAATGAAGGTGAAGAGGGGTGAACCAAAGAGATGGAAGATGTCAGTAGCTAGCCATGATCGTATTATGGAGACATGCATTCCTATAACCCATTGGCCAGATGAATGAAGGTTATATGTCACTTTTAATGTTGACATAGTTGACATGCTTTTGAAATGTAGGAAATCAACATTTCTTCTTAAATATATCATTTGTATTTAAATGTAATTTTTGTAACATATATATGATAGTACATGTGCATTCACATATGTACTCTATATGCATGAACACCTATACCTAGGAATAGACAAGTTGTAAATTGTAGACAAGTTACATTGTAGACATGTTGTAAATTGTAAACTTGTAAATTGTTAGTGACATGCAATCCAAAGAACAACACATACATTTATTGCATATTCATTAAATCTACTGATTGCAATTGATATTAATTGTAAGTTATGTTAAATTGTAAGTTTCATTTGATTGACAATTTTGCAAAATTGTAATTTTTTTTTACAAATGAAACCAAATTTAAAATTGTAGTTGTAATTTTTTTTGTATATGAAATCAAATTTTACATTGTA
>LPNX010380112.1:11365-90279 GCA_001517045.1 Pseudotsuga menziesii
ACGCACCCTGTGGCCGATCTGACTTCCCAACCTGCAAAAACCAAGCAAGAGGAAGAGACGTTAAAAAGATTATTATATCACACTTGACAACATTTGTGCCACCCGGAGAGATCGCAGGGGCTATAAAAGAACGTGAAGCGAAAACCCTTACCACGTGACAGCAGCTGAAGAAGCTGCCTGAGCGTATCGGAGCAGCAGAACGCTCACGACCTCCCTGCGATGGGGTGCTGTTTTTCCTGATAGGTTTCTCATTTTCCTGATAGGTTTTTCCTCTGGTATTTCAACCGGAGCTTGAAGAGGGACGTGAATCCCTCGGCGCAGAATGGAAAACTAATCTCCTTCGACAAGCGACTTGGCCGGGATGTTTTACTCCAAGCGTTCTCCAGCATTGAATACATCCTGTCCTGACCGTCCCAAATCGCCCTCCTACTTCCCTTACGTAGCCAGTACATCGGGTGATGAGGGCCAATCATGTTCAAGACAGCTCGGCCTTCGCTGACAGGAAGGTACGTAGAACGATTGCGGAAGCAGACTTGAACTCTGTGCTCGCCAGTGGAGTGAATTTTGATGGCCCGGCCTCCAGGTAAGCGTTGGGATCTTTAAGAGCCTTCACGAGATGAGGTACGATTTCTGGGGCCGCCATTAAAATGTCTAACCTGTAATTGCACCCTCCGCAGTCAAATCCCTCTCCACGCGGCAGCCTGTAATCGCAAGGGAATGGGTTAATTCCCCAGACCGTCGTGGCAGGTTATAAGGAAGTTTATTCCACCTCCGTGCAGGAACCATCGAGATTTCTCTTAAGAAATCGCCTTAAGAGACAGCCTGTTCTCAACGTGTAATTTTCATCGTTGTGTGTAGTCAACGGGTGTATCGCTGGCTCGTGAGCTGTAAGCTATACTATAAACTATCACATGGGTAAAACAGAGCAAAACAAAATCCTTTGGTCCTTTTGGCATTACCCCTCGTGTATAGTTTATCCCTTGGCAGCCTGTGAGCGTACCACCCTCATGACTGTTAGTTTTACCTTGTAAATGAGCCGACGGGTGTACAAGCGACCTCATGTGATCAGCCTTTTAAAAAGTGAACGTCGAACAGACCATGTTGCTCGACCAGACTTCTGATTTATGTCTTTGGGTTAAGTGGTCCCCGATCCACGTCAAGCCCAAAGGTTTACTTAGGCCGTTAGTAAGACCTTAAATTGCCAGCGAGAGTAGCACATAGCGCTGGCAAAATACAATTGCATAGGGTTAGTGCTTTAGGATATTCTTGAAAGTGTAAAGTGGGCTGAGAAATATGTATAGAACCATTACATAAAGAAATTAAAACAATACTCTGCATTTGGGTACCTCGAAAGTTCAAGGCATAGCTTTCTTTGGCGAGGTTCCTTTTTCCTCTTTTAAGGCGACCTTCTGTTGGTCGAACTTATTCTCGAACACAAACAAGGGTACCATGTACGAACAAGCACAGTAGGAAGGAGGCCTTTCTCTTATAGGTACCCTTAAGAGTCCTTGAGTCCGCAAGTTTGATGGTATATTTTTCCTTTAGCTGGTTTTGTGCCTGTCAGAAGGAAGAAGACATTAGCCGGGGCTAAGTAAGAGGCATCTATTTACTCTAGGCACTTTCCCTTCTGTAAAAGACTCGAACTTCTTAAACTTATTGCAGCTAACATGGGTTCTTTTAAAGTTATGCAGAGATAAATGCAGAATTGAAAAATAAACTTGTATCTGTAAAGATTTTTCCTTTCTACTGTTTTGATGTTAAACAAAAAGAAAATCTAAGGCAAAGGAAGAGGCAAACACAAAGAAAAAAAAAAAAAAATTTGAGGGACTCTACAGGTTGGCTCTGTAGAAATTCCTATGACGAGATAGTACACACATGATGATGACCAGTGGAGATCCAGATCGAGCTATGATCCAGATCCAGTTATGATGACTCCGAGAGATCCAGATCGAGTGATGATCCAGATCCAGCAGTAGTGATCCAGATCGATCGATGATCCAGATCCAGTCCAGTGATGATGATCCAGATTGAGTGATGATCTAGATTCAGTAATGATGATCCAGATCGAGAGATGATCTAGATCCAGATGACTTGAAGATGGAGATGACTTGAAGACAAACATGATCCAATGATACAGAGAAGAAGACCAGTGCTGAAAATTGTGTCGAAAGAATACCTTCCTAGTTAAGAGGGAGTGTTGATGTATATGTAACTTCGGAATGTATTCTTATATGTATTTTATATATTGTAACCCGATGTTTATTCCAGGATGTTTCTATTATTTATTTGAGTCATATTGTCTTACCCCGATGTTCCGATCGGGAGGATTATTAATGTAAACAAGTCTTGTCAAGTCATTAGGTAAGTCCCCACAGTTTCGGGGCACTTGGGTTATTATACACTAATTAAGGTGTAGGATCGAGTAAGTAATTGTAAGTTAAGCCTACATGGTTGAGTGGACTTCAATTCAACGGAAGAATATAAATAGAGAGTGAGAGTCTCTCTATTTATCACTTGTGAATTACATCACTTGCTCTCTCAAGTGTGGCGCACCTTTGGAGAAGGAAATACTTTGGCTTGACAGAAGACAGAAGGATGCTGTTGTGTTGGGAGGTCATCTTACTGTTTTGGGTTTCACATCTTGTGGTGATACTATCTTAGAGGAAGTTGAGGGGTTTTCTCCATTTATGGTTTCCCCTACCAAAACTATTTGTGTCTCTTGTCTCATGTGATGTGATTATGTTATTGCTGTGCTTGTTATTCTCTCAGTGAAAAGATCCTAACATAATGCTAGCTTAAATGTTGAAAAACTAACATTTCCCACACTAAGTTATCTCCTGAGTCAGTCCAGGTTGGTAGACTCATCTTCCTCTTTAGGCATTTGAATTCTCATAAATGTATAACCATTGTATTATATATTATTCATTGAATGTGAGGATTAAGAATGGTTAATGGATTATGATTATTTATTCCAATTATTGGTCTCATGAGTGAATCAGTTCAAGATTAATTATTCCAATTATGGATTCTCAGTATTTTTTTAATCTCGAACTGAGAATAATCCAGAAGAATCCATACTGAGTTGTCTTCTTGAGTGAATCAACATCTCATTATGGATTCTTCTTCATCTATAATATTGATTCCCTTCAACTATCACGAATGGAAAACCAAAATTGGCATTCTACTATGTAGTAAGGGACTCTATAGAGTTTCTATGGCTTTAGAAAATGAACCAAATTTTGTGGTTGAGAAATCTAAGTGACATAATATGTTGGATGAATCCTATGGATTGCTTTTCCTCTCTATTCATCCTGATCTACTCGTTCATCTATCTGGTTTGAACACTCCAAACAAAGTATGGACCAAACTCAAGTCTCTCTTTTGAGTTCAAGCTAAGTTAAGAGTGCATTAGTTCGAGATTGAGTTATTCTCAATGATTCCAAGTAGTTTCAATTCTATTAATGGTTTCTTCACCAATTTCAAGTCACTTGTTCTAATGCTCAAGAATTATGGGATTTATAAGAAATAGGATCAATTAATCCTTTCCATTCTATCAAAATTGGGTCCTAGATACTCAGTTTTTATGTCTACTTTTCATGCTACTATTCTTGTTGTTTCTAATTGGAAAACACCTTCCTTATGTACTTGCTTTGATTCACTAAAAAGGGAGAAAAATAAATTGATCCAGATGGGTTCTCTTATATATTCCAAGGGAAAGGGTCATTCTCTCATATTTCAAGGAAGCAAGGATACCAAATCAAAAGAGAAGAAAATAGTGAAAGAGAAGAATCCAAAGTCATAAATTGAAGATGAAGGTTCGAAACCTATTGATGAATATTCAATGAAGAAAGTCAAGAAGAAAGGGAGAACATCCAAGAGTTCTTAGTTCAGAAAATTATTTCATCCATAGAACAAATTTTTGAAGAATAATATGTACATCATGTCTCAGCTTCTTGAGACGCACATCATCGAATTTCTAGATGAGCTAGAGAAACCATATGATTCCTCAGAAAACTGTCATAGTGTGCAGTTCTAAGGTGATATAAACTATGCCTTGAGTGAAAAAGTAAAATACTTTCCTCATATATAAGGTAGAGATTAATTTTTTGATATATAATAATCATAAATATCATATCCTTTATTTGATAATCCACCTATCGATCTCCTAGATTCATCTCTCAGTAATTACATTTTTTCACTAGATCCTGACTTGTCTTTAAGCATCTCTTCCTCACTCCATAGTTCTGATTTAGAAGCATGTTTGCAAGCTGATATAAATGTAATTAAATAATTCATACCACCATCCACACCATATGCCATACCTCTGAATAATCCTAATACTATACAAATCCCAAGTTCACTAGTTGATTCCTCATTGGTTTCTTATGCATTGTTACTTATATTACATGGTATGAATTCTTTCCTATCTTTCACTGGTTGGTTATCCATGACCTTATTCATCTTTGGAATTATATTACACATGTCTGGATATTTTCTAAACACTTATGGTCCATTTCTCAAGTCCATTCATCATTCATATTTTTACACTCATTAGTTTTTCCCAGTTGCTCATACTTTTCCTAGTCTATCCCTATATCCTCATGGAGTCACTGAAGCCTTTATCTTTGGTGTTCCATATGATAATATTATGATATATCAGAGTATTTTTAGTATCATATCATATCTAGGAAGGTTCTACATCATATTGAAATAATGACAAGTGATTCACATCACAAACTTGCATCTATACAAGGAACTGATTGTGTAACAAATTGCCTTGATTTTTGTAAGGCTTTGGGAAGGAGTAATGCATAGATATATTTTCCATTTAATATTTTTGTTTTCATTTCATATTTTATTATTAACAAGAATCATTCATATAATTATCATGCTTCATCAGTTGATGAGATACAAGGAGTCTCTCCTCTTCTTTCTTGCATATTCTGCACTCTAGCGCATGACCATGGAGTTCATGATTTCTTCATCAAGTATTTCACCAAGAAGTAGTTCATTCAAATGAAGATAAATATCTATTTAATACATTTTATTCAAATTTTGTGCCTTGTCCTTTCTTGAGGGAGGATTTTCCCCATGTGGTTTTTCCTCTTTCCTCACTTTTCTGGACATGAATAATTGTAAAGGCTGACCATAGACTTACCGTTGGACCCTATATACACCTATATTTCAAACATAAACATCATAAATTCATACTTAAAGGGGTGTGTGGGAATATAATAAAACCACTTCATAACTTAAGATAAAATATTTAATCATTTTTTATTAATTTGCTGCCCACTAGCCTAGATAGTTGGCATCCACTTGCACCACATGGTCAACACTTTCCATATATACACCAGGAGTGATTTAAATCCTAATTATGGGTTGATCATGTCCACTTTATTGACTTCCATAATTAGTAAGTATGATTTCTTGCAGATTCTATCTTTTACTTCTTTATTCCATCTTTTCAATGGATAAGGTAAATCTAGTTAGTTAGGAAACTTCTATATTTTGTTTCCAACCCATCCTCCATGATTTAATCTCCATATTTTAGGATTAGCATATTTTCCATCATACATGATAAATCACTCATTCTTTTGCTAATTCATGAGGTCCATGACTGATTTGGTAAGTGATTTATCCACCTATGGGGGTTTATCGAATTTAGTAAGTCTATCTTCCTGAGCTTGATGAGTTGTCTCCAATACAACTCGGTTCTACCTATGAGGGATGTACAATTTATGTACACTATTATTCATCGTTATTCAATGGAAGGATACAATCCAATATTAATCTCTTCATTCATGTGGTTCAGTCTCTATTCGTCTCTCTATTTTTCCTGTGTATGCTTGTGAGAATAATCTTAGCAGCAACATCTACTTCTTGTGCTTATTTTAGCATTAGAGATGTTATTTATACAATTACTGGGGTGATGAGACTATGGGAAAATTCACTTATTTGTTACATAAATTCCAAGACTTATTCCCGCTAAAGTTTTTAGAAATCAAAGGGATTGTTGGGGGTCTGGGTGAAATTAAGATTCCCCTGAAACCAGATGCAAATCTTGTCAATCAACGACCATATAGATTTAATCCAAGATACAAAGAGAAGGTTAAGGACGAGTTAGACAAAATTTTGGATGCATGAATTATTGGACCTGTGGAAGAATAAGAGTGGATCATCCCAATGGTTCTATAGGATAAGAAAATTGGTGAAGTCTATATCTGTGTCTACCTAAGTAAATTGAACAATGCTTTCCCACATGACCATTTTCCTACACCTTTTACAAATGAGGTCATGGAGAGCATAGGAGGACAAGATATATACTCTTTTACCAATAGATTTTTTCAGTGACATCAAATCAAGATTGCAAAAGAAGATCGACATAATATCACCTTTTCTAAAGAATGAGGTTATTTCCAGTACACGGTAATGCCATTTCGACTTAAGATTGCTCCTATTATTTTTTCTAGGATAGTAGTAGTTTCTTTTATTTTATTCATAAATTCCTATAGGTATACTATTTTCCCTAAATTCTGCTACCTAAACTAAGGGACAGCAGTGTTTAGGCACCTCAACAAATAAAAGACAGTTTTTAGGGTTTTTGGATAACAATGTAAAGTCAAATAGATAAAGACAATAAACATAGACACAATACTATGAAAACATCACAAAATATAGGTGTAAAGACAATATTTTGCAGGAATGAATGACAATACATTTAAGGTATAGGAGATAAGTTTCCAAAACATATGAATACAAGGATAATACATACAGTTTATCAATGCATCAAATGTAAAAGTAATGGTGTCCAAAATAACATTTCAAACATCATAGGCTTCAAACATTCACTTGCATACATAGTATTCATATAGAAGACAACTACATAAACAGTAATATAACAAGAGTTCAAATTGAACCAAACAATATTGAAACAATATAGTTCAAAATCCTAGCTCCATATAGATATATTAAGTGTCATTCAAAAAACAAAAGATGTGCTTACACAGATATACATTGCATGACTGCACAATCTCCAAGAAGATCGACTTCCATGTGTGTCTCCTCTTTTTCATTACAAATGACAGACTTTTATCGAATATTACATCAACAAAAATCTCACACAAATGATTTCAAATTAATTGCAAAAGATCTAAAGTTATTCTCTGACTGTTGAACTTTGATATACTCTGCCACCTCATACTTGATCTCTTCAAAATATTCCATCTATGTATAAGTTTCCCTCATGACTCATAATGTTGGAATTTTTGTTAAGAATGTGGATCTAGGAAAATATATCATTCCATCATTATCACTCAGTAACTGATTTCCCCTTGAATCTGGTCCTTCAAATATTTGTTAACTTCTATGATCACATACACTTGTAGTTATTAAATATTTCGATGAAGAAAGGTGGTTTGAAATTTGGATGCCAGACATTTTGTGGTCCTTGAAACTCCTAAGAGCTCCATCCTTTAGTTCTGCATTCATCAACATGTCATTGTGGTTAATCATCATTTATGCAAACTTTCATCTTCCACCATAGTTGTAACACATTATGCATGAAATCGGTTTCCCATTGGTGACACAAGCAATTTGTGGTTTTCAATGCCTGCTATTGCACTCTGATAACCAGGAGCATCATCAACAGTCTTGAGAGACTTTTGAAGAAGGATAAGGGTTTGTTCATGCTCACTCATCGTTTCATAGATTGCAGTAAACTCTATCAATCCACCAGCTATATCTACAGGAGAGTGAGAAGGTCTAAGCAAATCCAATGCCTTTAGCACTTCTTCCCCCATTCTACCACATCCCACTAGTGTCTTTCCAGGAGACATCACATCACCAGTATGATACCCTTTATCCATATTTTTCTAATACAATGTTCTATATGTTATTTGTTGCATCATATTAGAGGAAATTTGGGGTCTAAAATGGGCCTTATAAGAAAACATGCCAAAACAAGTTTTTGTGAGTTGGAATTCAAGAACCAATAGAATTTCAATAAAATAAGTCAACCATAATGGTTGAATTGACATATTTGTCATTAAAAAAAACTACTTTTTTGTTCGTATTTTCGACATATCTCATTGTGTTTTTACTCAAAATTCGATCGAGAGAGCTCGTTGGATGCAGAATTTGATTCCGCATCCAATGAGTACCCACACTGCATACTTTTGACGGACCTCGCTACCCCAAAAACAATAAATACCTGAAAAAACGTGATGATGATGTCATCATCACATTTTTTCAGGTATTTCTTGTTTTTGGGGTAGCGGGGTCCATCAAAAGTATGTAGTGTGGGTACTCATTGGATGCAGAATCAAATTCCGCATCCAACGAGCTCTCCTGATCAAAATTTGAGTAAAAACACAATGAGATATGTCGAAAATACGAACACAAAAAGTAGTTTTTTTCTTTCTTCCTCCAAAATTAATCAATGTTATTTTATTATTATTAACTATTATTTTATTATTTTAACTATTATTTTATTATTTTCCTTAGGAGGCCCATTTTAGACCCCAAAATTCCTCTAATAGCTTCTTCACCAAGGCCATACTTCAACAGCACAGCTCAGTGAGCACCATGGATAAAGGATTTTCTTTATCCTGGCCAGCAATATATGGATCCAAACCATGCACTTGTTCAAAAACACCTGGACCTGATTCACCAACACTATAATATGGAAGCATTCCAATACTTCCAGTTAGCATAGAAGCTTCATCTAACAAAATTTCTCCAAAAATATTGTTGGTCACTATTGTATCAAACTGCTTTGGATCTCGAATCAACTGCATTGAACCATTATCAACATACATGTGAGAGAGTTGAATATCAAATTAGTGACTTTGAGCTTTAACATGTTCTCAACTAATGAATTATTTGTCGTTCCTCAGAAGAAATCATGAAGAAATCTTATCAACTTTGAATCACGACTAAGTACATGTAAACTGTTGCATTGCAACTAGATACACATTGTTGATTTAAGCCACCATTTGCTTTAATAAATATATAACCATTTGAATCAGGTAACCTAACATTCATGACCCCAAAGAGATTTAGGCAGCAGTTTCGGTGGTGGTTCTAGTGTGACTTTTGTGCCCAATTTTTTGCATTAGTTTGGACCACGACCTTGCCTACACTAGAGGTTTTATTCTCCTTCAACATCGTTGCAATCCCTTTCCCAACACCTGCAAATATATCATGTATATGCCTTTGTCTCTCTTAAATCCAACTGTCGGCTCTCTAATAGAAAGAAACTTCAAAACCTGATATTTTCATGAGTATGCCTACACATATACAACTAGCTTTGGCGAGCTGGAAGTATACATGCATTTTGAATAAATGACATGTGTTGCCAGCATGTATTAAAGCATAGGCAATGCTTAGTTCATCTCATATTTTTCATAAATTATGAACAGAATTCGAAATAATCTATAGGATCCTAGGTTAAGAACTAAATATTTGTAAATTCCTATTCAAAAATGAAATCCAAACAATCCAAAAAAATAAAAATAAAAAACCAAGGCTAAAAAGGTTTTATGGTGAAAACTTGTCCTAAGTAGAATAGCTAACAAACCTAGGACAAACATTGGCTCCAATTGGGGGATGGAATTTCCCTGTGATTTGCCAGGAACTGAAGACCAAGTGCCTTATTAATTTATGTCAACCAGAACTCATAACTACTAATAATCCATTGGGATATGGAGTCTTATACCCAAACTCTTAGCACACACCTCTGAAATAACAAAATACTGCTGCAAGCCAACACATTGAAAATAATCTACATGTCACATGCCCCAATTTTCAAAACAATTTTATGTTTTTTAGGAACATTATGTTATATTCTATGTTAAATATTGTAATTAATGACCAAGTGGGGTCAAGGATAATTTAATGTATTGTAGAATATTTTATTAATAAATAAATAAAATATGAGGCAACAGCTTAGGGAAGCTGTTAAATGAGTGTTTACTGGTCACTTGGTGGAGGAGACTGGGTTGAGAGAAGATTGACATGTGGCAACATCCTCAAACTACTTCTAGTTGTTTCAGGTGGAAACTTCCCTATTTTTGTGGTCATGATTCCCTAAGAAAGTGGAACAGGAGTAGGTGGCTCATTAAGTAAAAACTGACCCAAAAGACCTAGGCATGCTAATAAAACTTCCCATTGAAGACAACTGAGGCTGCTCATTCTAGATTTGTGATCATTCTGAGTGAATGAAGTGCACAGGTGAATTTGATGGAGGGGACTAGCTGAAGTAAGTTTGAAGGGATAACTATTGAATACTGACCTAGTGCAGCTATTCTAAGCTTAAGTTCTTTCTATTGTAAGTTGAACTGAGCTACTGCTAAACTCTCAGTGGAGTTGCAGAGGGTCTCAAGATTACATATCTCACCCAGTACTCTACCAGGAGGACCAGGAGACAAGCTCGGGGGTCCTGAGAATTGTAGTCTAGCTCTTCTCCAGGAGTTGGTTGGGAGGAATAACATCCTTAAGCTATTGTCACCTCATGTATACTTCCAGGTTTTGCTTAGTTTAGTTATTTTATTTATTCATTGCATCTGGAAAGTTTAAGAGTTTTTCATTAATATAGTATATTGTTGTTTTATTTCTGATAAGGGATAAATAGGAGAATAATATATGCTATGAAAATTAGTAATTAACTAGATTAGGTTAAGTCAATAAAGAAATTTCTTAGTAAATTGATAGATAGGAAAAATTACCTAAACTGTATTTTTCCATGCCTTTTGCAAGGCAGTACTCTAGTACAACAGGTTTATTTATTTCAAATGAGTAGATTCAATAAAAATTGAATGCAGATGCAAATGAATACTATCTACAGTATTTTGTGTAAAATTATTTACAGAACTTTAGTTGTATTTGTGTTATCTTCTTAAGGTATTTAAATTAACTAATTAATGATAGAAGAACAAGTTTAAATATTACACACTAGTATGTATCATATTTTATACAGTAAAACTAGTAAAGTTACATATTATAAACCTGGTATGTAATTCTAAATAAATAATATAGGAACAGTAAATTATTTAAGTTAGGATTAACTTAGTAAAACAGTATTTTAGATGAACTAATTACCTAGTCAGTTCATTTATGAGAAATTGTAATCTAGGTTTATTGAAACAAAAAAATACTCGCTCTATAAACCATTAAAATAATTAGGGTTTACAAAAGATGTGTTCTTTCACAACAAAATAAATTAAAAATTTATAATACCAAAATCTTGCAGTATATACCAGAAAATTACAAAAGAAAAATACATTTATTTAATAATATCAATCTTAGTCCTATTTTCAAATTTCATTGCAGCTTATTTAATTTTGCTGCTATCAAATATTTTCTTACCAAAGGTCTTCAAATCTTATTCCTTAAAATAAGAAACAAAAATTCCTTGCTGATCTATCTAACCCTAACCATCGAAATTTATATAACAATAGTAATAATTTAAATAAACAAAATATACATAATTTTTAAATAAAAAGAGATACTGCTAATTTCACTTAAGCTGTGAAAATCCCTTTAATATTAAAAATAAACTGAACAGACATAGTTATCCTACGGCCTTTTACATTTTCTGTCAAGGATTAAATCCTGAGCAAAAATATACTAATATAAATAGAGTTCTCAAAATTTAAAAAAAAAACAACTATCTGTTTTCGGCTACAAAATCCCTTTTCAAAATGAGAAGTGTTGTAATCACAGCCATTAAGTCTTCTTTAAAAATTAAAAAGACCAAACAAATCCACATCTAACAACCAATTGGTCTGACAGTAAGAGTCACGAATTTAAGCCAGATTACAAACTTTACTTTTGTAAGTTCATCGTCACTTAAAAGGCCTGAAACTACTTCCTCAAGTCTCGGCTAAGAGAGCCCAAGTTCATCCTTTACAAACAACCATTGGGGTTTTAAAAATAGAAATTAAAAATAACAAACATAGCAGCTAATGACCACAACCGAACCAACAACCACAACACACAGCAGTGCCATCAAAATCCACCTTACAACTTGTGCGAGAGAAAACCCTAGGTAAAATCGAGGCTTACCTATTTAAAAGCCTTCACAAAAGCTCTGTTGATAAAGTTAACAGTATTTCAAGTCACCATGAGAAGCCTGCACTCAAACGATTGAAACATGTATATTAATATATAAACTCACAAATTAAAAAAAAATATATATATTATGTAGAACAGTTAAAAAACTAATTATTTTTTTCAGAACTTACCCTAGAGGGACAGCGCAGCTTCTGGAAGTTGCAGTCTCACCCTAGCCTCACTCGTGAGATCCACGAGCTAGTTTAGAGCCTTTCAGGAAAGATTTTACTATTGCAGTGGTCAAAGAGAAACCCCAAGCCACGATGAGGTGAGAAATAAATCCATGAGAAGAAACAAGCAGTAAAAACTAGAACTCAACTTTTTCCTTCAGCAACCCTTTGAACATTATGCTCAGTTAAACACCCATAGTAAAATGAACTCTCATAGTAAGCGAACCCATCCCAACCTCCATCACTTTTTGCATCATACCAAAACCCTCTCACAAAGGCAGCAAGCTTCATACTCTTACTACAACACCAGATCATGCAATTTAAAAATACATAGGAGCTTGTTATGGCTCATGAAGGCCTGGTGCAAATGAAGGAAAGTTTGACAGTAAGCCTGGCGGCGACGAGCTCTCGACTTGACCACTCCACAACCAAACTAAGACCAGGCACGTTTTTTAGGGTTTGAATCCAGTTAAAATATGGCGTCTCAAGTCAATGAAAACCCTAAGCTTCAATCACCAACCACGTGTCCATCAAATAATTTAAAAATTATGGGTATCGAGCTATAGTTGAGAGTCTCATTTTGAATCCTGCATAATCATTAGGATTCATGTCAAAAACCTTATAAAATCATTGCATAATATCATAACCTCGTTTTGATTTTTCTTCACTTATAACCTTAGACCTTGTACTTTGTGTTAGGTGTTATTTTACACTAGGATTTATGCATAGTTTAACTATAGCCTAAACATATTTAAAGTCCCTCATTTAATTAATGCCTACTTTTGACAATAGTAGTTTAAAAATCAAGGAAGATAAACTAGTTACATGAAGATACCTAATCATAAGAATCTTGGAGCAAAGATCAGTATGATAATACATTTAGAATTCACAATATACTTATTGTAATTGAGAGATCATATAAAACAAGGTTTTATATACAAGATAACTAAGTAATAACACATGATTTAGAAGAATCACTAACGTAGAGTATTTAAAGTTTAAAAAGAACTCAAATAGATATGAGCAGTACCATATTCCAATCTCTAAATGACAAATATTTAGTTATGGATGCAAGTATGTGTAACATATCTTCTCATTTATAAAATTGTTAGTCCACTATGCTCTTATTGGCAGAATTAGAACTGTTCTTAATTTATAACATCTCAAAATGAAATATATGCATATAATTGAAAAATACAAGAAGGAAGATTATTTGGATCAAGTACTATGGTGGTAAACTTAACTCCACATAACCCATTCTTTCACAGTAGTGTTATTACAATCATTTATGCAATTTGATAACATTAGAAATACCAGCAATACCTTTTACAAGCTAAAGCTGCAAACAAGTATTTTTACTAGCATTTAATCCTATGCTAGCTGAATATTATTCTCGATCTGGAATTTTTTTTACTGGTAGTAACACTACTTACCTATTTAGAACCTGTAATAGAAGCATCGTTCCACTGTGTTAGCTGTTATCTAAGTAAGCCCCAATCTCATCTAATATTCTTTTCTAATTGACAAAAGAAAGTAATAACACACTTAGCATCAGATTAAGATGCAGTTTTCCTTTCTTGATTTCTAAAACACAAACTGTTGTGTTTAACATCCCTAATATAGTACTTTAATATAAACTAATAAATTATATAGAACTAAATAAATATAATGCTCTTTGTTAATTATTACTGTTTGAGTATCTGCTAACAGTTATTGGTTCATTGGCAATGACATCATTGAACATTTTATGTTACATGAAAAATTTTAAATTTTTATGAATTTTTGGGTTATTACATGTGGTATCAGAGCACAAGGTTTAGACACTAGGCCTGAATGTGGCTCAAATTGCATAAATAAAACAGTAGATTTAAAACATGCATATTGATTTTTACTTTTCTTTTGAATTACACTAGAAAGAATTTTTCTGAGTTAACTGCAGGTGTGGAAGGATGGGAAGAATATGCGGATGAGAAGTCCCCATTTACTGAACAAAGTAATTCTAAAAGAGAACCTATACAAGAAGAAATAACAAATAACTCTTCTGAATTATTACAAACAGTCAAGGAACTAAGAACATTGATGGAAATGGTAAAAAAGGAAAATGAGAGAATTCTGAGAGCTCAGGAGGAGCTAAATCAGATTTTAATGGAAAGATTTCAGAATGAAGAAAAAAATAAACGAACAGAATCTGAAGATATACCTTATCAACATAAAGATAAAAAGTCTAAACATATTAAAATGGAAAGTAGCTCATCTTTTGAGGTTTATGGCGATCCACATAAAAATAACTATCAATATACTAATGATAGTAGCGAAGATAATCATCATACAAGAAAGAGAAAGTTTAAACCTTACGAAGAAATCTCTGGAGAATTCAAGAAAATTAAGCCACCAACCTTTAATGGTGAAACTAAGAAGGGAGAAGAGGTTGAATCATGGTTGTCTGGGATGAAGAAATATTTTTTCAAATTTATAATTACTCTAATCAGCTGAAAGCCAGAATGGCTATTTATAACCTCACTGGGAAAGCAGATATTTGGTGGCAGGACCTAAAAAGAGTAGAAGGCATTAGGGATAAAAACATTAACTGGAGTACGTTTAAGAAATATTTTAAGAATAATTTGTTGTTTGAACAGTACTACAAGGAGCAGGATAAGGAATTTTATGAATTAAAACTGGGAACAATGAACATGAAAGAACTAAATAGTAAATTTCTAAGTCTACTCAGATATGTGTTGTATATCGTGGATGAGAAGCCTGAGGTAAAACGGTTTCTAAGATTATTACCCTATCATATAAAAGACATAATTGAGTATGACAATCCAAAAACTTTAGAAGAAGCGATGAGAAAGGTGATTTTGTGTTATGAACAAAATCGCAAAAAGGAAAGTATGACAAACTGGAAAGCTAAAAGAACTAATAATTTTGAACAAAGGAAGAAAGATTTTGTACCTAACCGAAATTTTAAGAATAATAACACACCAAATTTTTCTAATAAAAATTTCCAAGGGAACAAAATTAATTCACAGATAAATCCAAATGGTCAAAGAAATAAAGAAACTGTTAACCATCACAGTAACTATACCAATAATTTTGAACGGAAGGAACCAGTAAAGTGCTGGGAATGTAATGGTCCTCATTATGCATCATTTTTCCCCAACTGGAAGAAGGTTGTTAGCAACATACATATGATACAGGAGGAGATGATTGTTGGTGATCTAGCAAGGACAATGTCCAGGATCAATGCAGCACTGGAGAACAGGTAGGAAGATTACCACAATTCCATGGTGGAAGTGGAAGGTAAGCTGAATGAAATATCTATATCTATTTTAATTGATCCAGGGGCTAGTTTAAGCTATATTTCTCCTGATTTAGTAGAAAAGTGTAAGCTACCAATAGAAAATTTTACAAATTCTTGATTAGTCCAACTAGATACTGGTGCAAAGACAAAGGCCCACCAGTTTTGTTAAGAATTGTACTGTAAAAATAGATCATTTTGAAACCTCTGTTAAGCTTAATGTTTTACCTTTAGGTTATTATGATATGTTAATTGGTATGGATTTGTTAGAACAGCATAGGGTAGTCCTGAAATATTTCAATAAAACCTTTACTTGCATAAATAACGATGGAGAAATAGTAAATGTAAAGGAATCCCTAGGAAAATAGTTGTAAGACATATTTATGCTTTACAAATTAAGAGAGTTGTTAGGAAGGACTGTAAATCCTTTTCTATAATAGTAATTAATGAAATAAATACTAATAATGAAGATAAATCAAAACTGAAAGATATTCTGATCCTAAGGGAGTATTCGGATGTATTTCCAGAAGAAATTCCAGGACTGCCTCCGAAGTGGGAGTTAGATTTTACTATTGAGTTGGTACCTGGTGCAGTGCCCAGCTCAAAATCCCCTTATCGGATGAATATACTAGAATTAAATGAACTAAAGTATAAGTTAAAAGAACTCATTGATAAGAATTATATCAGACCCAATGTGTCTCCCTGGGGAGCACCTGTTATTTTTGTTAAGAAGAAGGAAAGAACTCTATGACTATGTATAGATTACCGTCAACTAAATAAAATGACTATCAAAAACAGATATTTGTTACCCCACATAGATGATATGTTTGATCAACTACGTTGAGCAATGGTATTATCGAAGATTGATTTACGATTTGGTTACCATCAGGTCCGAATCAAAGATGAAGACATCTTTAAAATGGCTTTTGGGACCTGGTATGGTCATTATGAGTTTGTTGTTATGCCATTTGGGCTTACTAATGCCTCAGTTGTTTTAATGTGTCTGATGAATAATGTAATGCATAAATACCTTGATAAGTTTGTGTTCGTATTCATTGATGACATCTTAATTTACTCAAAGTCTAAAGAAGAACATAAAGAACATTTAAAAATTGTCTTACAAGAGTTACGAGAACATCAACTCTATGCAAAATTTAGTAAATGTGATTTCTTTAAGGATAAGATACAGTATCTAGTCATGTGGTGACTAAAAGAAGGAATTTCTATTGATCCTAAAAAGATAAAGGCAATCAAAGAATGTCTAGTTCCAAAAGATGTAACTGACGTACGATCATTCATGGGGATTATTGGCTATTATCAAAGATTTATCGTAGGATTTTCAAGAATTGCAAATCCCATAACTTCCTTACAGAATAAAGGGAAGAAATTCGAGTGGAGTAAAAAGTGTGAAGATAGTTTTAAAAAGTTAAAAAAGTTATTAACCACTGCACCAATTTTAAGAATTTCTAACCCTAATAAATATTTTATAGTATGTACTGACGCATGCAATGATGGTTTAGGTGGAGTTTTAACTCAGGAAGGACATGTCATTTCTTATGAGTCTAGGAAGCTGAAGATTCATGAGAAAGATTATGCGACCTATGACTTAGAATTGGCTGCTGTCATACATGCCTTAAAAATGTGGCGTCATCATTTAATCGGAAGGAAGTTTATATTAATGACAGATAATAAAGGGTTAAAATATCTATTGGATCAACCTAAGCTAAATGCTAGGCAAGCTAGATGGCTAGATTTACTTAGAGAATACGATTTTGAAATACTACATATTAAAGGAAAAGAAAATAAGGTTGTTGATGCATTAAGAAGAAATGCAAAACTGAATTTTACAGTAGCAATCAACACCTATAAAATAGATTTAGAAGAACAGCTAGAAGAAGGAATAGGACAAGATAAAAATTATCCAAAATTACAAGCAAAGGTAAGAGAAAATTTAATTGAAATTTTAAGTACAGGGTATAGTTTAAGAAAAAAAGGATTATTATTATATAAAGATAGACTATACGTACCTATGTACCTAAGATTAAGTTGTTGATTTTAAATGAATTAATAAGACTCCTTTTTCAGGGCATCCTAGTTATCAAAAAACTATAACCATGCTAAGAAAGGATTATTTCTATCCAAAAATGAAAAATGAATTGGCAGAATACATTGCTAAGTGCTTTCAATGTCAGCAAGTAAAGACTGAACATCATCATCTAGATGGGATACTTCAACCATTACCTATTCCTAGTTGGAAGTGGGAGATAATCAGCCTTGATTTTATCACAGGACTACCTAGAAATCAAAACTTGAATGACTCAATAATGGTAGTTGTTGATAAATTGAGCAAGGCAGCTCATTTTATACCCGTAAAAACTACTTATAAAGCTACAAATATTGCTGATATTTTCTTAAAACAAAATTTTCAGTTACATGGAATACCGAAAGTAATAATTTTAGACAGAGACCCTCATTTTATGGGCAACTTTTGGAAGGATTTGTTTAAAAAATTAAATACTATGTTAAACTTCAGTACCTCTTTCTATCCTCAGATAGATGGACAAACAAAAATAGTAAATCAGGTATTGGAGGATCTTCTTAGAATGTATGTAAAAGAACAGCCAGATAAATGGGAAGATTACTTACACCTGTTAGAATTTGCTTACAATAATCACTATCAAGCCTCAGCAAGATATAGTCCTTTTGAAATTTTGTATGGAAGGAAGTACAATACCCCCATATCATGGAGTAATCCAGTTGATAGGCTAGTATTAGGACCTAAATTATTAAAAGAGATGGATTTAATTGTAAAACAGATACAAGGTAACTTGAAAGTTGCACAAGATTGACAAAAAAGTCAAGCAGATCTTAAACGAACTCAAAAGGAGTTCCAGGTAGGTGAACATGTCTTTATTAAGGTGAGACCTAAAAATAGTTCTCTAAGGTTATGAAGTTGTGCTAAGTTAGCACCCCGATATTGCAGACCTTTTGAAATATTGTCCATAATAGGACAGGTAGCATATCAGTTAGCTTTACCACCAAACTTAAAGGTTCACAATGTTTTTCATATTTATGTATTAAAAAATATGTACATGATGCTACTCATGTTATTAACTGGAATGATATGCACGTGGAACCGGATTGTATCCTCAAAAGGAGGGAGATCTCGCTTCGGAATTGCACCATTGGTTAGGTGAAGGTGGAATGGAAGCACCTTAGTCCAGAAGAAGCCACCTGAGAATTGGAAAGTCATATGTGGGATGCATATCCAATTCTATTTCAAGGAAATTCTGAGGACAAAGAATAAATAACATCGAGGACAATGTTATAAATTAAGGGGGTGCGTATGTCACATGCCCCAATTTGCGAAACAATTTTATGTTTTTGAGGAACATTATGTTATATTTTATGCTAAAGTTTGTAATTAATGACCAAGTGGGGTCAAGGATAATTTAATGTATTGCATAATATTTTATTAATAAATAAATAAAAGATGAGACAACAGCTTAGCGAAGTTGTTAAATGAGTGTTTATTGGTCACTTGGTGGAGGAGACTGGGTTGAGAGCAGATTGACATGTGGAAACATCCTCAAACTAATTCTAGCTGTTGCAAGTGGCAACTTCCCTATTTTTGTGGTCATGATTCCCTAAGAAAGTGGAATAGGAGAAAGTGGCTCATTAAGTAAAAACTGACCCAAAAGACCTATGAATGCTAATAAAACTTCCCATTGAAGATAGTTGAGGCTGCCCATTCTGAATTTGTGATCATTCTGAGTGAATGAAGTGCACATGTGAATTTGATGGAGGGGACTAGCTGAAGTAGGTTTGAGGGGATAAGTGAAAAATACTGAACTAGTGCAACTATTCTAAGCTAAAGTTCTTACTAATGTAAGCAGAACTGAGTTACTATTGAACACTCAGTGGAGTTGCAGAGGATCTCAGGACTACATCTCTCACCCAATACTGTGCTAGGAGGACCAGGAGACAAGCTTGGGGGTCCTGAGAATTGCAGTCCAGCTCTTCTCTAGGAGTTGGTTGGGAGGAATAGCCTCCTTAAGCTATTTTCACCTCATCTATACTTCCAGGTTTTGCTTAGTTCAGTTATTTTATTTATTCACTGCATCTAGAAAGTTTAATAGTTTTTCATTAATATAGTATATTGTTGTTTTATTTCTGTTAAGGGGTAAATAGGAGAATTATATATGATGTGAAAATTAGTAATTAACTAGATAAGGGTAAGTCAGTAAAGAAATTTCTGAATAAATTGATAGATAGGAAAAATTACCTAAACTGTATTTTTCCACGCCTTTTGCAAGGCAATACTCTAGTACGACAGGTTTATTTATTTCAAATGAGTAGATTCAATAAAACTTGAATGCAGATGCAAATGAATACTATTTAAAGGATTTTGTGTAAAATTATTCACAGAACTTTAGTTGTATTGTGTTATCCACTTAAGGTATTTAAATTAACTAATTAATGATAGAAGAACAAGTTTAAATATTACACACTAGTATGTATAATATTTGATACAGTAAAACTAGTAAAGTTACATATTATAAACCGTATGTAAACCTAAATAAATAATATAGGAACAATAAATTATTTAAGTTAGGATTAACTTAGTAAAAAAGTATTTTAGATTAACTAATTACCTAGTTAGTTCATTTATGAGAAAGTGTAATCTAGGTTTACTGAAACAAAAAAAAATACTAGCTCTATAAAGCATTAAAATAATTAGGGTTTACAAAAGATCTACTCTTTCACAACAGAATAAATTAAAAATTTATAATACCAAAACCTAGCTGTATATACCAGAAAATTACAGAAGAAAATTTCATTGATTTAATAACATCAATCTCAGTCCTATTTTAAAATTTTGTTGCAGCTTATTTAATTTTGCTGCTATCAAATATTTTCTTACGAAAGGTATTCAAATCCTATTCCTTAAAATAAGAAACAAAAATTCCTTTCTCATTTGTCTTACCCTAACCATCGAAATTTATATAACAATGATAATAACTTAAATAAACAAAATATACATAATTTTTAAATAAACAGAGATACTGCTAATTTCACTTAAGATATGAAAATCCCTTTAATATTAAAAATAAACTGAATAGACATAGTTGTACTATGGCCTTTTACATTTTCTGTTAAGGCTTAAAGCTTGAGAAAAAATATACTAATATAAACAGAGTTCTCAAAATTAAAAAAAACAACTATCTGTTTTCGGCTACAAAAGCCCTTTTCAAAATGAGAAGTTCTATAATCACAGCCATCAAGTCTTCTTTAAAAAACAAACCAAACAAATCCGCATCTAACAACCAATTGGTCTGATAGTAAGAGTCATGGCTTTAAGCTAGATTACAAACTTTACTTTTATAAGTTCATCATGGCTAAAAAGGCCTGAAACTACTTCCTCAAGTCTCGGCTGAGAGAGCCCAAGTTCATCCTTTACAAACAACCACTGGGGTTTTAAAACAGAAATTAAAAAGAACAAACAGAGCAACTAATGACCATGGCCGAACCAACAACCACAACACAATGCAGTGCCATCAAAATCCACCTTACAACTTGTGTAGGAGAAAACCTCAGGTAAAACAGAGGCTTACCGGTTTAAAAACCTTCACAAAGGCTCTGTTGATGAAGTTAACAGTATTTAGAGTCACCATGAGAAGCCTGCACTGAAATGATTGAAACATGTATATTAATATATAAACTCACAAATTTAAATATAAAATTTTTATATTATGCAGAACAGTTAACAAACTATTTTTTTTTCATAACTTTCCTTGGAGACACAATGCAGCTTCTGGAAGTTGCAGTCTCACCCTAGCCTCACTCGTGAGCTCCACGAGCTGGTTTAAAGCCTTGCTGTAAATATTTTACTGTTGCAATGGTCAAAGAGAAACCCCAATCCACAATGAGGTGAGAAATAAATCCACAAGAAGAAACAAGCAGTAAAAACTAGAACTCAACTCTTTCCTTTAGCAACCCTCTGAACACTATGCTCAGTTAAACACCCATAGTAAAATGAATGCTCATAGTAAAAAATGACAATGAACCCAGCCCAAACTCCATCACTTTTTTCATCATACCAAAACCCTCTCACGAAGACAGCAAGCTTCATACTCTTAGTACAACACCATATCATGAAATTTAAAACTTCAGAGGAGCTTGTTATGGCTCATTAAGGCCTGGTGCAAATGAAGGAAATTTTGGCAGTAAGTCTAGTGGCCACGAGCTCTCGACTTGACCACTCCACAGCCAGACTAAAACAAAGCACGTTTTTAGGTTTTGAAGCCAGTTATATGGCATCTCAAGTCAACGAAAACCCTAAGCTTAAATCACCAACCACGTGTCCATTAAATAATTTAAAAATTATGGGTATCGAGCTGTAGTTGAGAGTCTCGTTTCGAATCCTGCATAATCATTAGGATTTAGGTCAAAAAACTTATAAAATCATTGCATAATATCATAACCTCGTTTTTCTTTTTCTTCACTTATAACCTTAGACCTTGTACTTTGTGTTAGGTGTTCTTTTACACTAGGGTTTATGCATAGTTTAACTATAGCCTGAACATATTTAAAGTCCCTCATTCTAATTAATGCCTACTTTGACAATAGTAGTTTAAAAATCAAGGGAGATAAACTAGTTACATGAAGATACCTAATCATAAGAATCCTGGACTAAAGAACAGTATGATAATACATTTAGAATTCACAATATACTTATTGTAATTGATAACTCATATAAAACAAGGTTTATATACAAGATAACTAAGTAATAACACATGATTTAGAAGAATCACTAACATAGAGTATTTAAAGTTTAAAAAGAACTCAAATAGATGTGAACAGTACCATATTCCAATCTCTAAACGACAAATATTTAGTTATGGATGCAAGTATGTGTAACATATCTTCTCATTTATAAATTGTTAGGCCCCTATGCTCTTATTGGCAGAAGTAGAACTGTTCTTAATCTATAACATCTCAAAATGAAATATATGCATATAATTGAAAATACAAGAAGGAAGATTATTTGGATCAAGTACTATGGTAGTAAACTTAACTGCACATAACCCATTCTTTCACAGTAGTGTTATTACAATCATTTATGCAGTTTGATAACGTTATAAATACCAACAATACCTTTTACAGGGCCATGCTGTAAACAAGCATTTTTACTAGCATTTAATCCTATGGTAGCTTAATATTATTCTTGATCTGGAATTTTTTTTACTCGTAACAACACTCCTTACCTGTTTAGAACCTGTAACAAAAGCATCATTCCACTGCATTAGCTGCAAGCTAAGTAATCCCCGATCTCATCTAAGATTCTTTTCTACTTGACAAAAGAAAGTAATAACACACTTAGCATCAGATTAAGATGCATTTTTCCTTTCTTGCTTTCTAAAACACAAATTGTTGTGTTTAACATCCCTAAAATAGTACTTTAAGATAAACTAATAAATTATATAGAACTAAATAAATATAATGCTCTTTGTTAATTATTACTATTTGAGTATCCACTAATAGTTATTGGTTCATTGGCAATGACATTATTGAACATTTTATGTTACATGAATTTTTTTTTAATTTTTATGAATTTTTGGGTTATTACACTACATGCTTGTATGGAGAGCTTATTCTTCCACCTAATCCTACTTCTAATCCATAGGAACAACACAACAAAGTGTAATCATACTTCCAGTGAAACCATGATAGCATCCAACCGATTGTGACAATTTCTTGTGGGTAAATAGAAATCAAAGAAGAATTTATCATTTGAAACAGAAATTTAATTTGCAAAACATGTTCTACTTTGATTTCAAAGTCTAGAAGGATGAAATCTTTTGCAAACTTTGAGTCCATGTAAAGGGCCACTAGGTCCTGAAAAACATGACAGAGTTTTAGTTGATATAGAATACCATTTGGCTGATCTACAATTTTTGTTTCATTCAATAACCCATGAACATCACTAGTTTTGTTATGATCAAATACCTCAAATTCATGAACAATGAGATTTAAGTTCTTCTGAAATGTTTCGTCATGCATATGATTGATATAGATATTTTCAACTTCATTCTCTGCTTGTAAATAATATCCTTTTGAAAAAATATGTTTCCTAAGCTCATGATAAGTCAAGAATGGGAACTGAGTTCCTATATCAACACAAATATGCTGAGAAGCAGCAACTTCCTCTTCATAAAAATGATCATAAGATAATGGTGAAGCAGTGTTTGAAACACACTGATTATGATCAACTAAAAAGGTGTAATTATCCAAGCAATCATAGATTACTGTATAATCAACATGGTTTGAAAACTGATCATAAACTTGATATGCATCCCTGTCCATATAATAATTTGCAAATGATAAATAACTCTTATCCATCTCTGAAATATACTTAGATTCTTGTTGTTGTTTCATATCTTATCTATATGTATTGTCTTCCTTCTCAAAATATGAAACATACTGACAGTGTTCCTGTTCAAAATATGAAACATACTGATAGTCTACCTGCTCAAAATATGAAACATACTGACATTCTTCCTACTCCTCCCCATGCATATCTTCAAAGTAAACTAGATCTTGCATCCTTCTAGAAGCACAGATGTTCTCCTCCACTCCTTTTGCATCTTCAAAAAATTGTCTTAAAGATGATTATTTCCTTTCTAATAGGAAAATAACAAGATTTGAATGCTGATCCATAACATAATATACCATGGCTGCAATCTCAGTGGGCCTGATTTCTAAGGGCATACTATGATAAACACTATAAAACATTATGTTGAAGACAACCAAAGATTCTTCTGTTCCTCTCTTCAAAGTGAAAATATCAGTGAGGTAATGATAAAAGACATGTTCTCTCCCCAAGATCTTGCAAAAGTATTATATAACTCAACCCATGAACCAATATAACCAGATTCTAGATTTTTAAACCACAAAGTAGCATCCCCCGCCAAAGATTTGGAAAACAACCTCAAAACAACATCCTCATGTACCATTTCAAAATTATCAATGAAATTGTGAAAAGATTCCAAGTGTTTTTCAGCTGAAACATGATCTTCTCCAGAAAATCGGGGAAGATACTGAAAGAAATCAAGAGGATAAGAATTAAGGTGATATGGCAACCTCAAAGGTTTAAACAACTTATTTCTGATTTGAGCATGAAAAGTAGTAGTCTGAACATGAGAATTAACAGGTTGATGGAAAGGTTCATTATTAATGGCATAAGGTGCTAATATCTGAGAAGGTTTTGAATTAGTTTTAATCTCCTCGAGGTTACATGGCTGATTAAAATTAGAAAGGATTTGAATAAAAAGTTCATACTCATGAGCAGGCTGGGGTGAAGATATAGGATCAACATCAATAACATAAGGAGGGGCAAATTTTCTTCTTTAAAAGATGAATGTACAAAAGTAGGTTGATGATCATCCGAATAAACCAAACACAAGATGATCCTCTTAATATGTGAAGCGAAAAGCAGAAATGATTTGATGAAGAAGAGTAAAATTTCGTAGAGGAAACAAGCAAGATTATACCTAGTATTTCCATTTAGCCTCTTCATCTCTTTTTTATCAATCGGTCCCTTCCTCTAGTGGAGCCTTCTAGTCATGGAACCACCTGATGAAAAATTGTAGTCTAAAGGATGTGACCAGCCCTTGTTCACCATAAAATATAGGATCTAAATGTTATCAATACTAAACAAAAGAAGAACTTGTATTCTTTTCCCTAGTATGGTCGCCAAAATATGTTTTACCTAAAGTCTGCTACCTAGACTACGAGACAATAGTGTTTAGGTACCTTAACAAATAAAAGACAGTTTTTAGGGTTTTTGGATAACAATGTTAAATCATATAGGTAAAGACAATAAACAGAGACACAATAATATGAAAACATCAGAAAATATAGGTGTAAAGACAATATTTTGCAGGATTGAATGACAATACAATTAACGTACAGGAGACAATTTTCCAAAACATATGAATACAAGGATAAGATAGACAGTTTATTAGTGCATCAGATGTAAAATTAATGGTGTCGAAAATAACATCTCAAACATCAATAGGCTTCAAGCATTCACTTGCATATAGAGTATTCATATAGAAGACATCTACATAAACAGTAATATAACAAGAGTTCAAACTGAACCAATGAATATTGAAACAATAGAGTTCAAAAGCCTAGCTCCATATAGATATATTAAGTGCCATTGAAAAAAAAAAGTGTGCTTACACAGATATACATTGCACGACTGCATAATCTCCAAGCAGATCAACTCCCATGTGTGTATCCTCTTTTTTATTCCAAGTGACAAACTTTATAGAATATTACATCAACAAAAATCTCACAAATATGATTTCAAATTAATTGCAAAAGATCTGAAGTTATTCCCTGACTGTTGAACTTGGATATACTCTTCCACCTCATACTCGATCTTTGCAAAAGATTCCATTTATGTATAAGTTTCCCTCATGACTCATAATGCTAGAACTATTGCTAAGAATGTGGATCTACGAAAATAGATTAGTCCATCATTATCACTCAGTAACTGATTTTCCCTCGAATTTGGTCCTTCAAAGATTTGTTAACTTCTTTGATCCCATACACTTGTAGTTATTAAAGATTTCGATGAGGAAAGGTGGTTTGACATTTGGATGCTGGACATTTTGTGGTCCTTAAAACTCATAAGAGCTCCATCCTTTAGTTATGCATTCATCAACATGTTGTTGTGACTAATAAGCATTTATGCAAACTTTCATCTTCCACCATAGTTGTAAGACATTCTGCATGAAATCGGTTTCCCATTGGTGAGCCGAGGAATTTGTGGTTTTCAATGCCTTCTATTGCACTCTACTGACCAGGAGCATCATCAAAAATCTTGAGAGCCTTTTGAAGAAAGCGAAGGGCTTGTTCAAGCTCACTCATTGCTTCATAGATTTTAGGAAACTCTGTCAATCTACGAGCTATGTATTCAAGAGGGTGGGAAGGTCTAAGCGAATCCAATTCCTTTAGCACTTATTTCCCCATTCTTCACATCCCACTAGTGTCTTTCCAGGAGACATCAGATCACCAGTACGATACCCTCTATCCATATTTTTCTAATACAACGTTCTCTATGTGATTTGTTGCATCTTCTTCACCAAGGACATACTTCAACAGCATGGCTCACTGAGCACCATGGATAAATGATTTTATTTGTCCTAACCAGCAATATTTGGAGTTGAACCATGCACTGGTTCAAAAAGCCCTGGACCAGATTCACCAACACTGGCAGATGGAAGCATTCCAATACTTGCAGTTAGCATAGAAGCTTCATCTGACAAAATGTCTCCAAAAATATTGTTGTTCATGATTGCATCAAACTGCTTTGGATCTCAAATCCACTGCATCACAGCATTATCAACATAAATGTGAGAGAGTTGAATATTAGAATAGTGACTTTGAGATTTAACATGTTCTCAACTAATGAATTCTTTGTTGTTCCTCCAAAGGAATCACGAAGAAATCTTATCATATTTGAATCACGACTAAGTAGATGTGAATTGCTGCATTGCAACTAGATACATGTTGTTTATTCAAACTACCATTTGATTTAATAAATATATAACCATTTGAATCAGGTAACCTAACATTCACAACCCCACTAAGATTTAGGCAGCAATTTCGGTGGTATTTTTAGTGTGACTTTTGTGCCCAATGTTTTGCACTGGTTTGGACCACGACCTTGCCAACACTAGAGGCTTTCTTCTCCTTCAACATTGTCGCAATCCCTTTCCCAGCATTTGCAAATATATCCTGTAAATTCCTCTGTCTCTCTCAGATCCAACTATCGTCTCTTTAATAGAAACAAACTTCAAAACTTGATCTTTTCATGAGTATGCCTACACACATACAACGAACTTTGGCAAGCTGGAAGCATACATGCATTTTGAATAAATGATATGTGCTGCCAACATGTATTAAAACATAGGCAATGCTTAGTGCATCTCATATTTTTCATAAATTATGAATAGACTTCAAAATAATCTATAGGAGCGTAGGTTAAGAAATAAATATTTGTAAATTCCTATAACATTAAAAAATGAAGTCCAAACAATCCAAAAAAATAAAA
This sequence comes from Pseudotsuga menziesii, assembly GCA_001517045.1. Classification (NCBI taxonomy): domain Eukaryota; kingdom Viridiplantae; phylum Streptophyta; class Pinopsida; order Pinales; family Pinaceae; genus Pseudotsuga; species Pseudotsuga menziesii. The sequence goes on from LPNX010380112.1 coordinate 39,075, forward strand.
ATAAAAAACCAAGGCTAAAAAGGTTGTAAGGTGAAAATGTGTCCTAAGTAGAATAGCTAACAAACCTAGGACAAACATATACTTTGATGACTTGATAGTATATGGATTATTTAAGGACCATATGAGAGTCTTCATATGATTCTTGAACGATGTAGACAATTTTTAATTTCTTTAAATTTGAATAAGTGCATTTTTGTGCTCCTTTTGGTATTATTTTAGGACATGTTATCTATAGAGAGGGAATTCTAATGGACCCTGTGGATATTGTGGTCATTGTTGATCTACCACCATGTTCGTCGGTTAAACAGTTGAGGACCATGCTGGGTCATACTAGTTATTACCAAAAATTTATCATAGGGTATGCATAGATCACTGCTCTAGTGTAGAATTTATTGAAGAAAGATGCCAAATTTCAATGGGATGAAGAGTGTCAAAAGATTCTTGATATCCTTAAAGAGAAAATGGCTTCAGAACCTATTTTGGTATTTTCTGATTGGCGGAAACAATTTTATGTGCATGTTGATGCATCATCTGTCATGATGGGAGTTGTGTTTGCACAAACAGGTGAGGGATATATCTATAAACCTCTTACATTTTCTAGTAGAAGGTTGTCGATTGTATAGAAAAACTATACAATGACAAAGCGGGAGTTACTTTCCATGTGTTAGGGATAGAAACTTCCTATGGCTTGGCGGTACCACAATAGAAAACTTGACACCAGAGCTTATTCATCTTTCCCAATATGTAAGAGAAACCAAACATCTAACACTAAGGGATACTGAATCGTACCTTGTTCCAGATGGTTGAATTAGATTCCCGTTGAGCTTTTCCAATTCACGCTTGCATTAGCAATTTTATCTCAACAACAGAAAACAAGACAAGCATGCTCTATAATAATGTGTTAGACCTACTCTAGCATATATATTCAACAATGTATAAGAAATTAAATACATCCATGGATTCAATATTCATACTCAAATGCACATAATTGGACAGGAAAAGATATTTCTATTAATAAAATCAAAGACAACAATAGTGACAACCTCTGTCGGCATGTCTACAAAACAGAGAAACCAAGTCCTCCACCTGGGCCACCACCACCTCAATCCTCCATCTCTCGATAGCAAGCTCACAAAGAAAATGCAAGCTTGGGAAGAACACAAAGTGCTCCAAAGGGACAAAGGGATGAAGACTCAAGTATAAGAAAACTGAGGCAACAATGGCCTTTAGTTTCTTTTCTCTTCAATTCCCCCCCTTCAATGTACGCAAGGGGTTCCTTATATAACACTCCAATGAGGTAATGGAGGGTCGAACTTGAGAATTCTTAAGGCATATGGAAGGCCAATACTTAGGATATTCAGACTCATATGAGAAAAACTCCAAAATTATTTGGACTTATGCACACATCCCGATGTATGCAGGTTTGAGGTCAAAAGTGATGTGTACACACGAGTATAGCTTTAAAATTAACGTAAAACAATAAACATGTATGTTTTAGGGATGATCTTGGGACATCAAAGTACAATATAAGTCCATGCAGTCTAAAGAGTCTGCAGAGGGATAGGGAAGGCCATAAATATGTGATCAACCATGTGTGGTAAAATTAGCTATAGCAGATGCCCCCTAATGTGTGAGGTCAGAGGGGTGACATGATGGTCGGAATACATTATAAAATCCATCCCAGAAGTGTAGTAATGAAGACCCAAGTGGAGGAACCATCCACTCATCAGTACAATACAATTATCAATCTCTGCACGTGACTGTAAATACATATAGTAGTCCCGGATACATAAGAGTACAATGGCCATGAATAGGCATGATATACAAAATGTGGCATGTGTGGTCATCGCCACGTACAATATACAATAGATTAGAATCTCCAAAGTGGATGAAGATATACAATGTATCAAGATCTCCATAATGGCTGAAGATATACAATGGATCCAGATCTCCATAGTGGATGAAGATATCTGATATACACTGGAATCAAATCATGAGAGCTGATATCTCATGAACGTTGGCATGATCAAGGAGGTAGTATATATGGAATGCCACCAAGCTAGAAGGTATTCTACATGAACATCTACGAGTACATGTCCTACTATGCGAATAGATGTGTCGAGGTCAAACATAGTAGTCTATCATCTCATTACCGGTCATTGATGTATACCGTTAATAGACGTGAGATCACCCACCGATAATGAAAATGGGAATCAAGGTACATAGTGCAATCTAACAAGTGGGAATAGCTTTTTTGATGTCAAACATTCGAAAGAATCCATCGATCAGGGGACATTGATGTATTCCCAAAACTTTCGATTGTGAGAGAACCTACCACTGATGATTGTAAGTCTCAAGGCACTCAAATGACTCTAGACTCCTATTTCAGAATAAACGATCTGAAGTCAATGGAATGGAATCTGCTGGAAGGAGGGAATTAATGCATCCACCATCAACCAACATGAGGTACTCAGCAATGCTGTATAATGTGGGGGAACTCGAACAAGATGTGCATGAATGAGTAATAGTACTGGGAATGGACGATATGCAAAGTCAAGATAACTGAGGAATTGCCGACTCTAGCTTCAAATTCCTTCAAACAAGAGCATAAATGTGAATGTTGACTGAAGGTAGGAAGCATGGACTCGATATGCAAACTGGGGCATCTCTGTGAAATAGGAGGCATCAACAGAGGCTCCATAGGGACTAGAAGCTTAACCAGTCGGTGGAGATAAGCTTAGAGTAACGAGTACATCTCCTAAATTCAAGCTAATAACTCAACCAAACATATGTGATATACAGTGCTCTGTTCAAACGTGACACGACTCGACTGCTGCCAAAGATAACATCTTTTCCTATCCATACTTTTATTTATTTTTTATTTTTTTGGATTTTTTTCAGATATTTTGTAAATTCTCTAAAAGAATAAAAGTGCTTTATAGTACAAATCTAGGAGGAGATGAGTGTGAGGGGACAAAAAAACTAGTTCCAAGCAGTGGAACATTCCTATGCTCAATACAAGGAGATATATGTAGGATAACAACACTCAGGGGAAGGTCTCCTCCCGGTAAAAGGGGTGATCAAATTGCAAAAGATATGTAAAAAGGCACTGCTTGGCTAGAAATGATACAAGCTTAGGCTATATGGCTGATAACTCAAAGTTAGGAAGCCAGCATAAAGCTCAAGAAGACAAGCAAAAATCATGAAATGCAATTACAACTTGGCATATACAAGGAAGTCCCTATGGGGAAAAGCTAACATAAAGTTCAATAGTTGTATGAAGCTCTTGCTCAAGGACATGGCAGGACTAAAAAGGGAATCCCACAACCTAAAGGAGGAATCTTAGCATGGGTACCAAATGAAAAATAGGATCTAACTAGGGCACCCATGTAAAGGAAAACTCTACCATTCTCACAATACCACTTCTAACAACAACATGAAGGTTTTGTGATATCGCAGAATGGGTTCAAACCTAAGTTTAAAGTGAAATGGTCATAAGGTCATGCAAAATGTAGGCGGATGCGAAATCCTAATCTATGTGCCAGTTTAGACATTATACCTGTAATAGGCACGAATGGGTCAAAGACTCAAAGAGAGTGTACAAAAAATGGACCCTACATGACAACACTATTAGTCCAAAACAACAGGAAACAATCAGTAAAGAGTCCAAACTATAGGATATTGGGAGGATTGATCAAGACAACTGCATTCAAAGGAAACAGTGTGGTGGATGATGGGACATAAGAAAGGAAGTAAAGTGAAGGCCCAACATTCATGTATCCACTACCACCCTCGTGAGGGTGAACACTAGTGTTAAGACTGGACAAAGGGAGTGAAAATCTTCCACAAATGGAGTAGAATATGGAATATTACCACTCCTGAATCTACGAGCAAGGTAAGGGGTTGTCGTTTCCCCTAGTTAAATACCAGGTTACACACTAGGACCTGGAGATGGTGACGGGATACTAGTAGTGATATCAGGCATGTCAAGCATAAAATGACCTGAACTTAAGAGAACATAAATATACTAAAGTAATGGCAATAACAAAATCCAACAAGCGCACAAAGAGCACACTCCTAAGAAAATCTACAACCAAAATACAAGCAAACCAAGGGGAGGATATGTGAGCTCCCGAATGCAACAGGTATGTCTCGACTAGGAGAGGCTCGAGACTCCCATACACTACAAGTGGAGGTACATAACCAATTATAGTGGCCCTCAGCTTCAACGCGTAAATTGACTGTGCTATCTGACCCCTACCTGGCTAGGACACCTATAGAATAACCTCTACAAGTACCCCATGCGATACCTAGGTAAGGCAAATAATGTCACCCCAATATAACCAATACTTAGGCAGACACTCGCAAGCGAGATCAACCATATGGGAAGGGTAGAAAATCCCAAAGCTTGAAAGAACAAACTGGTACCCCAAGGGTGCATCGACTGTACCTAAAAGGCCCCCAGATAGGAATACAATCCTGGAAATATCTTCGATGCTCACAGAAACTAACCAGGGGTCATCCCAATCACAATTGCATGCACTACCTCATGCTTAACTCCCGTGTAAGAGGATCATCCTATAAAACACTTATTATATCAAGTATTTCACACTCCCACCTAGACATACACCTACTTGTTTTGTTTATTGGTCTTGGAGAATTGACTTACAATGAACTATTCCAAGACCCTAAAAACTAATCTTGTTGATGCACCCTATAAAATAAAAGAGTGTAATTCATTTTATTAAAGCATTGATTTTAATTGGATGTGAATATTCAAAGGGAAATGGTCATGTAACTAATGAAGTTATGACTTGGTAGTGAAATAAATATGCACACATAACAAGCAATTCCAAGTGCAATTGTATAGAATGAAAAATAGGGTATGCCACTACATGAGATGCAAGAATATTCATTCCTTTCAAAATGTCAATGCAATCCTTCCTATATGAAATCCTAAACACAACTCTCATCTAAGCCATCCAATACAAGTACCTCCTTAAATCTATATGTAGAAAATGCAACTACTTTGTATTTTTCAATATAAAAGAATGAAAAATGCAATAACATTCATTTAAAACTCTCAGTCTCTGTAGCAAGTATAAAAAAAAATCCCAACAAGACACTGAGAAAAAAAAGAGTAATGCACTAATGGAAAAACAAAAAGATAAATGACTAAAACTATTTTCAAAGAAAAATCAATGAAAAAGCGGTCTCTAGTCACAACAGAAGAATTCAACAGACAACATCAGAACCCAGGAGGACCCATCCACACTTACAACCCACCCAACAACTTATCACATCAAAGACTCAACCAAAAGGGAGTATGTACGTGACTGTTGAAGGAATAACAGCATATGTATGTGCCTTTTTCAGATAAAATCCGTGTATGTACACGACTATCCAGCTAAAACCCGCGTATATAGATAAAACAGTGGTAAAAAGCAACTAAAGGTCAAACCACTCAAGGGGAGTGTCAATGGATGACCATACTATAAAAAGCAACACATAAACAGGGAGAAACAAACATCATGTATAAAACACATTGTGCCCCCAACCCCAAAGAAAAAATAACTAGGAACCTCCTCAGTGAAGTCGTCAATTCTGTTATGGAGAGAAACTTCCTATGGCTTTGGGGTACCACAACAAATAGCTTGACACCAGAAATTCATATTTCCCAATATGCAAGAGAAACCAAACACCTAACAATAAGAGATACTGAATCCTACCTTGTACCGGGCAGTTGAAGTAGATCCCCGTTGAGCTTTTCCAATTCATGCTTGCATTAGCAATTTTCTCTCAACAACGGTAAACAAGACAAGCAATATCTATAGAAATATGTTAGACTTAATCTAGCATATATATTCAACAATGTATAAGAAATTAAATACATCCATGGATTCAATATTCATATTCAAATGCACATAATTGGACAGGAAAAGATCTTTCTATTAATAAAATCAGAGATTACAATAGTGACAACCTCTGTCAGCACGTCTACGAACTGGAGAAACCAATTCCTCCACTTGGGCCTCCACCACCTCAATCCTCCATCTCTCGATAGAAATCTCACAAAGCAAATGTAAGCTTAGGAAGAACATGAAGTGCTACAAAGGGACAAAGGGATGTAGACTCAAGTATAAGCAAACTGAGGCAACAATGGGCTATAGTTTCTTTTCTCTTCAATTCCCCCCCTTCAATGTACCCAAGGGGTCCCTTATATATCACTCCAATGAGGTAATGGAGGGTCGAATCCGATCATTCTCAAGGCATATGGAAGACCAAGATTCACGATATTTGGACTGATATGATGAAAACTCCAAAAGTAGTTGGACTTATGCACACATCCCGATGTACATGGGTTTGAGGTCAAAAGTCGCATGTAAACGCGAGTATAGCTTTAAGCATCATGTACAACAATAAACAAGTGTTTTTTAGGGATGATATTGGAACATAAAAGTACAATATAAGTCCATGGGATCTAAATATTCTTCAGAGCGATAGGGAAGGCAATAAATATGTGATCAACCATGTGTGGTAAAATCAGCTATAACACCATGTTATATGCACTTCAGAAATTCTGACACTATTTATTGGGTGGTCACATTAATATTTTTATGGATCATTCTTCTTTGAAATACTTGGTCGATAAGCCAGTGTTGAGGGGAAGATTTGTCGATGGCTCCTTATGTTCCAAGAATTCAATTTTTTAATTGTTGTAAAACCAAGAAGATTGAATGCAAGTATTGACCATCTTTCAAGGTTAGAAAATGGGGAAGAACCCACCAACTTAGATGATAATATTCCTGACAAATCATTATTTGCAGTAAAAATGATTGATGATAATTATGAAGACATTGTGCATTTCTTGACTATGGCAAGTGAACCAAAAGGATTTAGTACAACGTAAAAGAAGGAATTGGTTGTAAAAGATGCATAATTTCATCTTATAGTCAGACAATTATATAAGTTAGGACCAGATGAGATACTATGTTGTTGTGTCTTGGAACATGAGTGATCGATGGTGATAGTTGAAGCTCATGCCAGCATGGAAAGAGGCCACTATGCAGAGAAAGAGAACATGAAAAATATTACAGTCCAAATTATGGTGGCCTACCCTTCATTCATATGTGCTCGATTATTTTTGCAGTTGTGATATTTTCCAACCCACATGGAAACCATATCGACAAGATGAAATGTTGTTGGTACCATAGATAACTTTGCAAGATTTCAATAAGTGGGATATCGATTTTTTTGGGTCCTATTAATCCACCATGAATATGGAAAGGTGCTCGATATATAATTATTGTGATTGATTATTTAACCATATGGGCTAAAGAATCACTAGTCAGAGATTGTACTACAACGATTGTTTCCATATTTTTGTTCAATCATGTGGTGACTAGGTTTGGTTTCCCAAAAATACCAGTAAGAAACGAGCATATGCACTTTGTTAATATACTGATTGAGAAACTGAGTAAATAATTTCATATCAATCATAGGAATACAATGCCATATCATCCACAAGCAAATGGATTTGTTGAATATTTTAACAAAATTTTGGAGCATGCACTGACCAAGATCTATAATGTGAATTGTGATGACTGGGATCACGAAATACCTATAGTATTATGGTCTTATCGTACGACAGGTAAGAAACTTACTGGATAGGATCCATTTCAATTAGTTTATGGGTAAGAGTTTTTTATGCCAATGTAATATTTTGTTCCTATCTTAATAATAACTACAATTACTGAGATGATAGATGTGGGTGCGATTGAAGAAATATTGTCTCAGTTTCTACAATTGGAAGAAGATTGCTTCATTGCAAGATATCACCAACGAATTGAGAAAGAGAGACAAAAAGCTTAGCATGATCAACATATTAAGTTCATGCAATTCTAGCCAAGCGACTTTGTTCTTCTCTATGACAATAATTTTTTAAAACATCTTGGTAAGATTCATACACATTATTTGGGGACATATGTTGTCAATTATGTTACCGATAAGGGGTGCACTTCAGTTGCATAAGTTAGATGGTACACTCCTTGATGGTTTGGTAAATGGAAGTTGGATAAAACCTTATTTGGATGGTCGTATTCTTGTCAACTAAATTGGTATCAACCGAATTTGTAAATAGCGAAGAAAAAACACTTCTTTGTCGAGGTCTTGTATATAAACTTTGAAATTGGATTTTGAAGTATTGTATATTGTGTTTCGCAATCCGAATTATCTATTTGTTGCAATTAAATTTGGGTCAAAGTGGAATTTGGAGGAGTTCTTTTCTATCAAGTCCATAATTCATGCATAGTAATTTCTGGTTATTATGGGGAGAGAAGTGATGGATTTAATGTCACTTTATCATAAATGGCTAAAAATATTTCATCCCGTGAAGAGATTAGCCACCACCTTTTCCAATTTATTGAAGATCGAGTCAAAAAAACTACCCACATGATTGGACCTATTTTTTGCATGTGTGGATCTATTTCAGCTTCAGATGAGAGTAAGTTTTCTCATTGTACTGAACTGTGAAGTGTATTGAGCAAGATAGTTGTCTACAACATGTCTATGTCAAAATATTTCTACCATGTAGATTCCTGTGTCAATTTCCAGCGCTATTATAGGTCCAATCATAAAGGTCCTGCCTACAATACCCATTGTTAATGAGGAATCGAATGTTGTCTCACGACCAGCCCCTATGATCCCACCAAAAAAGAAACAAACGTTTGACCCCTGAGTATATTTTCAAACCTACGCAGGATGCTGAGGCTTCAGGTACTGGTTCAACAACTATGCTACTGGGTTATATTTCACTATGGAAGGATGATGCTCCCCATGTGGCCATTTGAAAGAATGTCAAATATCCACTAGTAAAGCTATCCATCCCACGAGGCATATATGTGACAGCGAATATCATGGATAATTTAAAGAAACTATCATTGTCTTACCATGAATTGAGGAAATTCCTTGAACTTCACATGTCAAAGTATATGACTATAGTGCAACTAGTGGAATATAGGCCTATTCAGCTGGTCCCCATGGATTGGGATCAAGAGTTGGAGAAGTCGGTCATTCTCTCGTTAATGTACATTCCCTATGTTGGTCACATTGTTGAGGTTAACACATGCCTGAAGCAATTGCTAGTCTATTTCCATGGGGGATATTTGTGGTTGGATCACCACATTTTTGTTAATGTTGACTTGATTGCTACTATGACAGGGTTTCCGAAGGCAAGAGTTGATCCAATGTCATTCTTTGCTGGCAAGGAGCAAGATAAAATCCTTGTCACTTGAATGAAAGTACGAGGGATAAATGGGGATTTGATATTGCCTCTATTAATGATAAGGGTATTAGATTCACAGCCAAGGTGTTTTCCCATAAGTTATTATGGAATATGCGACTAAAGCAATGCATTGCTAGGGCCATCAGTGCAGTAGAGCAATGTGTTTTATGGGTTCAAATGAATTGGGAAACATTTTTGTTGAATGAATTATTGGATGATGTTATAGATGTGTGGGAGAAAGGTAACCTTGTAACTTACTCTTTGTTGATTATATTGTCTTATTTTGTCACATAGGCCAAACCACCCAATTACCATGGGGTGTAAATGAATGTCCCATGTCATAGGGCATGGTATCTGAATCTATGGTTCGATGAGAAGAATCGGTGGTGACAACAGGGAAAAAACATTGAGTTTTATATGCATGTTGATGCACTAAGGAATCACATTGGAATTTAGTCAAGGATTGTTGCAGTGATTGTCCAGCAGTATAAGAATATTATTAAATTTACTGCAAGGGATCACCACTTGTATCTTCATCCACATCGAGATCCCTAGCAATAGTGGTTAACCACTACGTTTTACTTGTCAAAGGAGGAAATTGATGTCATATTTCAGGACTGGCTAGAGGATTGGAAGAAACCTGTCACAAATTATCTATTGTCTACTGAAAATGAACCGCGATAGGAGGGCATGTTGAAATATTGTAACTTCAAAGGACATTCTAAATGTATTTTACTGATGTAACCCTAAGGAGATGTTATTATTCCTTTGAAAAGGTGTTACTATTGTATTTGCTCATCATAGAGTCATGATGTAAAGCCTCCTATTGTTTCGGGTCTTTAGTACCCCAATTAATAATATAATATATTGTTTTGAGTATTCCTAGGTAAAGTTAGCCCAGACAATTTATGGGGACTGACTTGTCTAGTGAAAAAAGTCGATTGACAATTAGTATAAATAGAGGAATTGTGGTTCTTATTTGAATATAGACTCACTCACTTGTGTAGTGCATAGGAGAGAGAGAGACTAAACAAAAGGAGGAGAACAACTGTTTGCAAGGTTGTCTTTTATACATCTCATATGGAGGAAGTTTTTGTTGGGTTTTCTTCCCCTTGAGGGTTTCCCGAGATAAATGTTATAGCCTATGTCTATCTTGTGATTGTGTTTCTATCAATGATTCTTGATATGTTGTTGTGATTTTGAATTTAATACTATTGAATCTAGTATAGCATATGAAAAATTTAACATGGTATCATAGCTAACCTAATTAGAGAAGCTTTCATAAGGTGAAATTTCCCCTCCTCTCTCTCTGGAAGAAATTAAGATTTTTGCAAAAGTTGGAGGATTGAAGATATTCTTGCATAGAAAGTTGTGCCCTCCCAGAGTGCATCTATTGAGCCCTAGATCGAATTTTTTGGGTGGCTAGATATCTGAGAAAGCCAAACCCTAGTTTGGCAGTAAACAAAAAAAAACTGCAGCAAAACAAAACCAAAAAAGTTACAGTGGTGGAAACTTTGCAAGTAGGATTTGAGGACTGAAGATTAGGGATCTCCAAAAAGTAGTTGGACTAACCAAATCACCTCCTCTAAGCGCATCTACTGGTAATTTCAAACTCCTATTTGACCATTTTCATTTTTGAGTGATGTACTGGTCAAGATGGCCCCAAGCACTAAGCTTGACGACAAATTGGAAGGCCTAGAAAACTTCCTATATTGGAAGTATAGGATTGGCCTCATTCTGAAAGAGAATGGTCTTGAGAAGTACATCAAGAATGAAGTTGCAAAACCTGAAGAAGTTGAAGCTAAGGAGAAGCATGAACAAGACCTAATCAAAGCAATAAGAATCATTATTGAATCCATTAAGGATCACTTTATCCCTCAAGTGTCAACCAAGAAGACACCTAAAAAAATGTATGATGCACTTTCCAAAATGTATGAAGGAAAGAACATCAACAAAAATATGAATCTAAGAAATCAATTGAAGGGCACCAAGATGAGAAAAGGAGAATATGTTCAAGATTACTTCACAAGGATATCCCATATCAAAGAGAAGCTAATTGAAATTGTAGATACCCTTGATGAGGATGAATTGGTTATGACTGCTCTCAATGGCCTCACTAGACCTTGGGACTCATTCATCCAAACTCTGTGTGCCAGGAAAGAAAGTATGATGTTTGACATAGTATGGGAAGATTGCATACAAGAAGAAGCTAGAGTAGCCAATATAGAAGCTATTCTTAGAGAATATGATTAGGCTCTAGCTACCCATACTAAGGAAATAAATCAATCAAACTTCAAGAAGAGTAATCATAACCCTTGAAAGAAGAAATTCCAAAGAAGAAAGAAGAATAAGGATTAATCAAGTTATCAATGCTACAACTGTCATAAGTTAGGACATATTGCTATAAAATGTCCATCACTAAAGAACAACAATAAAAAAATACATCATGCTCATCTAGATGAAGACGAGAATGAAGAAATACCTTGAAAAAGAACTAAAGGAGAAGATGTAGAGGAATATGTGTTATTCTCTGCACTCTTTGGATCTGTAACACCTAGATAAGATACATGGCTTATTGATAGTGGTGCATCTAAGCACATGACAAGAAAGAAGAAAACTCTATCAAATATTGAAGAGAAGAACTCTTCCCAAAAAGTATCATTGGGAAATGACTATCAATATCCCATCAAAGGTATTGGTGAATCAAGCTACAAGCTTGACTTTGGGACCTCCATGAAGATGAAGAAAGTACTTCATGTACCAGGTTTGAAAAAGAACCTACTCTCCATCTCATCTCTATACAAGAAATGATATAGAGTTTCTTTTATAGATGTACAAGTACTCATGTGGTCCAAGGGTAAGACACTTGAAGATGTTGTAGTCATTGGAGAAGAAGAAGGAGGACTATAAAAGCTCAAAGGACATCCAGAGACAACCCTTTTCCATGATACTACCTATTCAAGTGAATTGTGGCATAGGAGACTTGCTCACATCAAGTACAAAGCATTTACCTATGTAAGTAAGGTGGTAACGGGGTTACTAGATCTGAAGATCGAACATGAGGGAACCTGCAAGGGATGTGCATAGGGAAAGAACATCAAGAATCCCTTTCCAAAAAGTGACACAAATGCTAAAGGCACATTGGAACTAATCCATTCTAATGTATGTGGTCCTATTCCCTCCATTTCCTTAAGTGGATATGAATACTATGTCACATTTATTGATGATTATTCAAGAAAGACTTGGATACATTTTTTGAAAAATAAAAGTGAAGTGTTCAAGAAATTCAAGGAATTCAAAGACTTGATAAAGAACTTGTCAGAAAAGAGAATCAATACATTGAGATATGATAATGGTGGAGAATACACTTTAAAGGAATTGGAATCATTCTGTAAGGAGGCAGGAATCAAGACGGAACTAACCACTCCCTATAATCCCCAACAAAATGGTGTTGTGAAAAGAAAGGATAGAACTATCATTGAAACAGTGAAGACCATGATTCATGACCAAGACCTCCCTATGCACCTATGGGTTGAAGCTAAAAGAACTGTCGTATATGTGCAAAATAGATTATCTCACAGTGCTCTTGAATTCAAGACTCCTGATTAAGTGTATACCAGAAGGAAACCTCAAGTAATCCATCTCAATATATTTGGTTGTCCAATATATGTACATATTCCGAAAGAGAAGAGAAGCAAATCGGATCCTTCTGGTAAGAAGGGAATATTTGTAGGATACTGTGAAGTCTCCAAAGCCTTCAGGATATACATTTCAATATTCCATCATATTGAGATTAGTAGGGATGTAACCTTTGATGAAGAGGCAGCTCTTCAGAAATCTAGAAGGTTTCAGCTTGAATAAATACATGAAGAAGATGTACCTCCCAGAAGGACACTAGCTGAACCAACTCCTAAAATAGTAGCATCAGAAGACCATGACATGCTAGAGCCTCAGGATCCCCCTACTACGGATATCTCTCGAAAGAGAAAACCTACTTGGGTAAGAGAAATCATACAAGAAGTAGAAATATATTGAGCACCAAAAGGTTCTAGAAGAACCAGCAAGAGATCAAATCCATATTCCAGTTATGTAGCTTTGTGTGTAATCTTGTAGACCAAGAACCCAACAGCTCTGAGGAAGCTGCATAGAAGAAAGAATGGGTTGAAGAAATGATGGAGGAATACCAGTCAATCATAAAGAATGGTGTTCAGGATATAGTTCCCAAACCAGAAAACAAGAGTGTGGTTTCTTCGAAATGGATCTACAAGAAAGAAGGAATCAAAAGTACAAAGCAATATTTGTGGCTAGAGGATTCTCTCAGAAAGAAGGAATCGATTATGAAGAGAAATTTTCTCCAGTAGCAAGTTACACTTCCATTAGAACTATCATGGCACTTTACTCCATGATGAGATGGGACTTGCACCAAATGGATGTAAAGACATCCTTCCTTAATGGTGTGATTGAGGAATAGGTTTACATCGAGTAGCCACAAGTATTTGAAGTCAAAGACAAATCAACTCGTGTATGCAATTTGAAAAAGGCTCTGTATGGACTGAGACAAGCTCCTAGAGCTTGGTATGGAAGAATATATAGCTTCTTGACAAGCATGGCCTTCACCAAGAGTAAAGTTGATCCTAATCTTTATATGAAGATTATGGATGATGAACCAATCATACTATTACAATATGTGGATGATCTATTTCTGACTGGAAATGAGAAAAAGATCAAGGATTGTAAGAAGAAGCTAGCTGAATAATTCGAGATGAAAGATATTGGATTAATGCATTATTTCCTAAGGTTGGAAGTGTGGCAGAGTCTAGGAGGAATCTTTCTAAATCAGGGAAAGTATGCATTAGAAATCTTGAAAATATTTTATATGTTGGATTATAAAGTCATGGACACCAACTTAAATCTATTGTCTAATGAGACATTCGAGCTAGTAGACATGACTCACTATAGACAGATTCTTGGGTCATTGATGTATCTAACAAACACAAGGCCAGATATATGCTTTGTTGTGAACACCTTGAGTCAGTATCTTGTTAAACCTAGACGAGTTCACTTAATAGCTACAAAGCATGTGACGAGGTACCTAAAATGTACGATTGATTTGGTACTATACTATGGAAGAGATCATGACTACAATTTGCACAGATATACACATTCAAATTAGGCAGGAAGTGTTGTAGATAGGAAAAGCACATCAGGTGGATGTTATTGTCTAGGATCCTCCATGCTCTCATTGTTTAGTAAGAAACAATCTAGTGTTGCTCTTACTACGGCTGAAGCAAAGTATATTGTAGCTCGCTCCGCTTATTGCGAAGCGATATGGCTTCGAAAGATGATGTCAAGAATATTTGACATGGAGGTGGACACTACAATAATTTTCTGTGACAACTAGAGTTATATAAAGATGATAGAAAATCTGGAGTTCCATGACAAATCAAAGCATATAGAAATCCGATATTTCTATATAAGAGATATGGTACAAAAGGGAGCCATAAAGCTCCAATATGTGGGTACCGATGAGCAAGTTGTTGATATACTGACCCAGCCTCTCTTTCAAATGAAGTTCGAGTATTCCTGCGACAATATTGGTGCAATTCAGAAGGACTTTCCTCGCAAGGAGGAGAAGTGATGGGACTACAAATGATGGACCATCTTCAAAAAAGGAAGATCAGGTCAGAGACATGAACCCTCCTCAGTCAAAAGGGGAGCAGGTTGATGATATGAACACTTCCCAAGAAACAGGGAGAAATGACGAAGTCTACTATGTAGATGATACTCTCATGTGGAGAGTATAGCTACATTCATATGTAGATTCCATAGAGTTAGCACTCGCTTAGGAGTGGTCCTAACCTGTGTGGTATGGATTCTCTATGATGAGTCCTCACAAATGCTAGGACTGACATTGTGTATGCAGTCAAGATATGCTCTGCAAATGGTACTCTTATGTGGAAAATATAGCTACATTCATATGTAGATTCCATAAAGTGTGACACTCACTTGGGAGTGGTCCTAACTTGTGTGGTATGGATTCTCTATGATGAGTCCTCATGGACGTCAGGAATGACATTGTGTATATAGTTGATATCTTCTCTATAGATGATACTCTTATGTGGAGAGTATAGCTACATTCATATGTAGATTCCATAGGGTAACACTCGCTTGGGAGTGGTCCTAACCTATGTGATATGGATTCTCTACTATTATTCCTCACAGACGATGTAGTATAACACTCACTTGTGAGTGGTCCTAACCTGCATGGTATGGATAGGCTATGGACCGGCACTAGGTGCGGTCGAGATCTACATTTAGTTGTAGACGATTCAGCTAATCGATTTCATGGATCATGCTAATGGAGGACTACATCGTCCTTAGACTTATGTCTTAAAGTGATAGGTATTGATCATCCCGCAAATAGATCACGTGTACTGCAGGTAGAGTGGTGAAAAAAGGATCGAGAAGATCGAAGTGATGCTACAAAGGATTGAAGTGCTGCTGCAAAGGATCGAGAAGATCGAAGTGTTGCTGCAAAGGACTGAAAGGATTGAAGTTCTACTGCAGAGGATCAAAAGGATCGAAGTGCTGCTGCAAAGGATCAAGAAGATTGAAGTGTTGCTGCAAAGGATCATGAATAGTGAAGTGCTACTACAAGGGATCGAAAGATCGATGTGTTGTTGCAAAGAATGAATCAAGTGATCATGCGATGCATAAGATGAAGAGTAAATGTTTAGAGTTACTAATTGTGAAAAACTTCCTGTGACGTATAGATGTATCTCCTCAATGTACTGTTGTAATTGTCTCTATGTTCTCCTATAGTCTAGGATGATTTCGTTAGTAAAATAACCTTCTCGTTAAGGGGGAGTGTTGAAATATTGTGAATTCAAAGGATATTCAAAATGTATTTTACTAATGTAACCCTAGGGAGATGTTATTATTCGTCCGATGGGGTGTTACTATATTATTTGGTCATCATAGAGTCGTGAGGTAAAGCCTTTTCTTGTGTCGGTTCTTTAGTACCCCAATTAATAATATTATATATTGTTTTGATTATTCCTAGGTAAAGTCAGCCCAGACAGTTTATTGGGGCCTACTTGTCTAGTGCAAAAATTCAATTGACAATTACTATAGATAGAGGAGTTGTGGTTCTTATTTGAATATAGACTCACTCACTTGTGTAGCGCATAGAAGAGAGAGAGAGACTGAATAGAAGGAGAAGAACAACTATTTTCGAGGTTGTATTTTATACATCTTATACAGAGGAAGTTTTTATTGGGTTTTCCTCCCCTTGAGGTTTTCCTAGGATAAATGTTGTGTCTATCTTGTGATTGTGTTTCTATCAGTGATTCTTGATATGTTGTTGTGATTTTGAATTGAATACCATTGAATCTAGTATAGCATATGAAAATTTTAATAAGGCACATCAAAGACCCAAACAAGGGTCCCACAAGAATAATATAACCCACATAACTCGCATTGTGACAATGATGAAGAGTCAAGTGCAACCCTGACATATCTAGGTGTAGGGGAGAAGAGGAAAGTTTTTTAAATAACAAAAAATGGTCAAAAGAAGCAACAGGCCATAGTGGATTCTAATCCTATTAAGCTCACTAATGATGACTATAATTTACTAATGGATAAAATGGTTGAGGTAGTTGATGGAACATGCCAGAATATTGAAAAAAAACATACAGATATTTTTTAGGGAGTCAATGAATTACTTCAGTCTCTTTGTAGTGCGGTGAAGTAAGTTAGGGTCATGGTTAGTTAGACCCCGATGCAGTCGCAGGAAGCTGGTTCTTCTGATGATAATCCAACAAAAGTGAAAACATCTCAACAACATTTGTAAGGTTAAGGTGCTACCTAAAGAAATTGAATATGGTACCTCAGAACTTAATAGCATGATCCAAAACATTGTCTATGTCGGGGTAGACCTGTTTGTGCTACCCATGTTTATATTTTATAATATTTAATAGGAAATAGTGGAAGAAATCAAGGAAAGAGAGAACACGATATATGATCACCTGAAGAAGTCAAGGAGCATTGTGTCTTCACTCCAAATTCAGTTGGAAGATAGAGAGAAGAAGACACAAAAGTGGTTGGAGGATAGTTGACATACACATATTTTTAGGGAGTCATTAACTTACTTCATACTCTTTATAGTGTAGTGAAGGAAGTCAGGGTCACGGTCAGTTGTCCCCCGGCACAGTCGCAATAAGTTGTTCCTTTTGATGATCATCTATGTGAAGTGAAAAAATCGCTACATTGTCGTAAGGTTTAGGTGATGCCTAAAGAACTTAAATTCGATACATCAGAAATTAATATCATGATCTTAGACATGGCCTATGTCTTAGTAGACCTACTTGTGCTACCCATGTTTATATTTCAAAACATTCAGCGGGCAGTGGAAAAATAAATAAAGGAAAGGGAGCACACAGTATATGATCTATTGAAGTAGTCAAGGAGCACTGTGTATTCACTCCAAAGTCAATTGAAAGATAAAGAGAATCAAACACAAAAGTGGCAACAAGATAGGCAGCAACTCAAGCAAGTTGTTGCTTTAGCCTATCAAGAAATTCTATAGGTCGGGGTCACACATGACACGATTCCTGAGGATTGGGTTTTCAAGTTAGGGGAATTTGATTCCAACATAATACTACTGAATTAGAGGCTAATCTTCTTCGTAATACACCTCCTGAAGTACTAGAAGAGAAACGAATTGTAGTTGTAGATGAGATATGGAAAATTCAGTAGGCTGAGGCACTTTGTGATAAGGCATATGAGCAGGTGTACCATTCCTGGGAGGCCTTGGTGGATGGCGTTAAGATACAAGAAATAATAGAGAAACTTCATGTTGTAGAGTCAATTCTGACTATTTTATAGAACTCTTTGAAAACATTTCCATTGGTTGAGAAGATAGGTAAGGTTTTTGATCTCAAAGTATTGTTGCAGCAAGTCATTAAAATCCGGACACAACAACAATGAAGAACCCATCATGTAACAAAGCTTCAGGATGAAGTAGAGTAGATCATAGTGACCATTCACTCAATCCATGATCACATTCAACAAGATGTAGATATGAATGTTGTGGAAACTTCAAAACATCTCAGTTCTGAAAATTTGGAAGGAATTGCTAAAGTAAAGGAAGATGTTAAGAGGAAGACCTAAGATGTGATGAAAATATTCCAATATTTTCAAGATAAGATGGATATGAAAGAATTTTACACCTAAAATGGTTCAATATGAGCCACATGTGAGTGTTGGGGGCCTGTTGGACCTAGGTAAGTTGACTAAGTTTTGGTTCATAAGTTTTGAGATCTTGGTCGAGGTGTGAATAGGGTTGGGATAAAGCGAGTGTGGAAATGGTAAGTTCCATAATTTTGGGCACTTTTTGGAAAAATATAAATGTATTTACTGAGTTAGTTATAAAGGTTGACCACTTATGGGTAGTGGGCATAGGATGTAAAATAGGCCTGTGGATACTATAAAAATGTAAGGGTTGGGTTTATGGGGGTTCAAAACATAAGATAGAGATGGTCGAAGTAAAAGTTTTTGTAAGTATGTATTATTGTATACTATAATGAGAAAGATCAATAATATTCATGAATGTAATGTACTATCAATCCACAAGTTTTGTGCATGGATGCAATGTAATGGGGTTTATGGAGAGATGTTGGCAGGTTGTGTGCACAGACCAAAGTGCTTGAGACATGACTCATGCAAAATGAAGAGTTATTTTTGTGGTTTTCCTTTGTATGGGTTTCCACATTAAATTTTATGTGTCAAATGGTGTATGCTAATTTTTTTGGGTGTCTTACATTTTGTTGTGACCAATGATCATATGTTAGTTTCTGCATAAGAAACTAAAATGGCAATGTTTTAGTGAATTAGTGAACATGATTAAAATTGTAATGAGTCGCAATATAATGCCATTGTTATATATTGGTATTTTATATGTCAGTGCTATTGGTTTTCTATCGGGTTTAAGTATGAAAATATCCCCTTTATCACTACGGAAACCTGGTTCCTACAGCTCCTATAGGTATCTAAGGTAAGACTTCACTTGCATTGTGGATGTTGTTGATGGGGTTACACCTTGTAGCGATGGTACATTGTGATTTTTTGGTTGGGTATGAAGGTTGAACGTGGGTTAGTTGAAGCGAGCCAACACGGGGCTTCACCTCTGAACCCCAGCTAGGGGCCTGCTTGCCCCTAAATCCCTATAGGGGGATGATGTCCACCTGCACACCTTGCTAGGACACGTGTACAATAAAATTTGGGTACAAACAAGACTAAACAATAACATCTTTGAATCAAGAAGATTGGGATCCATAACCAACATCTATGTCAAACCCTAGGTCCACCAGAAGCAGTCTTCCAGAAAAGCTTTGAAGCAAGCATCAAGCTGAAGCAGTGTCATTAGTAAGTTCTATTCTCTCTATTTCCATTTGAGGTTCTCACTTTATCATTATGAAAAACAATACCAAGATTTAGGAAAAGATTGAAGGATATGAGAAATTCTGGGCATGGAAGTATAAGGTGCTCCTCATACTAAAAGAGCATGACTTGGAAGAATATATCAAAAAATAAGTTGGAGATCCAGAGGGAGATGGGGAAAAATAAAGCATAACAAGAACTTGGTGAAAGCCAAGATAATTATTTACATATCCATCAAATACCATTTTATCTCACATGTATCCTCTTTAAAGAATCTCGTGGAGATGTTCGATGTGTTGACTAACTTATATGAAGAAAAAAATATCAACATGAAGATGACCTTGAGGACTTAGCTCAAGGGTATGAATATGTAGATGGCAGGAAGCATTCAATATTAATTCACAAGGGTATCCTAGATCAAGGAGCAACTAGAAGCTATTGGAGACAATGTCGAAGAAATAGTAGTCGAGGTGACAACCTTGAATGGTCATGGGAATCTTTCATTCAATGAATTTGTTCTAGAAGGAAGCTCACATATGGGAGGAATGCACACAAGAAGAAGCTCAATTGATAGCAAGAGAAGAGAATATGGGTTAAAATGGAAATCAACACTAATAGCTCATGCTGCCAAAGATGATGAACCAACTCAAAAGAGAACAAGAGAAAATTCCTCAAGTGATGAGGAAAATTTTCTTTGATCTAGAAGGATTCATCCCATGATGAAGAAGAACCTATTACCCATCTCAACATTTAATAAGAACGAATCCTTAGAATCAAACGATGTAGTAGAATGCACTGTCAGACACTCCAGTAATTCCTGCAAGAAGATAGAGATCAAGAGGGAATCTACAAAACAAACAAAGATAAGTGTTTAAATTTCCATTTCCTATATATATAGTTACTTAAATGATATTGTGTAGTTGTGTCCATATTTATGTTCAGTTGATTTAGAAAACATATTATGAATATTAGAGTGTTTGCATTCAAGAACAATATACTACTATTATACACGTGATGAGTAAGTGGCCTATGGTTATGTACAACATTCCATTTCTACTTACCTAGAATGAAAGCTCTTTGCTGGCATGTTGGGAGTAGTGCACACTCTTAATAATTTTCTGGTAGAGATGGAAGGTATCTAGAAAGTTACCGTATGTGTATAATATATGGATGAATGTTTTGTTGAAGCATTGGATAATATAGTTGCATGACTGTGTGACATATGTCTTTATGTGTTAGAATTTTTCACCATTAGTATGTTTTTGGAAATTATTAAGTATTCCTAATAATGCAACTAAATTTGACTTGTAGGAAAGATTGTGCGCAATCACCTACAAGAGAATAATGACGAGTCTTGTTCTGAAGAACAAGTGACAATGATTTGGCTATAACAATCAAAGCAGATTTACTCACATAAAGCACATGAATTTCCTACATTCAAAGGCATAGTTATAAAAGAGGGGACTTATGAAGAACGTGATGACCATGATATGACCAAGCCATAGAGACTTGTAGATCCACCTTGAGAGGTGAACACATACAAGAGAAGATCAATTTGGAAACGAGAAAAGAAATACAAGATGCAGAGAGGTATGGTGTTCGAGATGAGATTTCTAGAGAAAGTAAGAGGCCTCGAACACACACTAGTTATGTGGCACATTTATGTGACATCATTGATGTAGATCCTTCCATCTATAAAGAAGTAACTGAGAAAATAGAATGGAAGGATGTTATGATCGAAGAGTATCAGTTTATCATGAAGAATGGTGTCTAGATGAGGTTCTGATATTTTAAGGGAAGTCTATAATGGATTTACAATATCAACCATGTAGCAGATTGTCAAAACCCCAAAAATTCCGAAAAATTTAAAATTTTAAAATAGCATATATTATCATTAAATGCAGTCATTAACTGTTTGATTAGTTTTATGTTACTAGAGTTGTAACTGAATGATCTTTTGATTATACTTATCTTTAAAGAGTATTTTTTTTTCAGTTACTGATTGTTTTTCTGTTTGTGACACAAGGTGGGTTTTTCATGAAGGACTGGGATTACTTAGCTTCCAAGCTAACGCAGCAGTTTTCTTCTATTACAGGTATACAAGTAAGATGTACGGGTCGCTATTAACAAGTCTCAGAAGTTTACAATACGATTTGTTGTATAAAATTTATTTAGTGAAAGTACATACATGCTAGACAGATTTACCATGCTTCTAAAGGTAAAACTTTTACTAAGTTTCCTTTGAAACCTATTTCGTGAGAATTGAATTCTACACATAGGGATGGCAGTTAACTTCTCTATACAAAAATATAGGGTTTAACAAGTCTACAGAGTATGAAACCATTAAATGTTCATATTGAAGGTAAATGTAAGAATGTAATAATTATTTCTTTATTAAACAGCTAGCATGGTAGAAAATCACAACATCAAAGGTTTACTTCTATTATTCATAGTTACTGTAACATGCCATGTTTAGATTGCATCATATTCAGATTTTCAACTGTAGTTGTAAATGATAAGATATTACAAGTAGCGATCTATACTTTTCTTACTTTAAGCATTTACAATTTTATCGTTTGATACAAGTCTTCCCTTAATAATTTAAGGGTTTTGCACTGTTTTGGAATGCTACTCTATTTCCAAGATTGACATTTGGATAGAAACCAAAACACCTTTAGGATCAGTCCTAGACTTATCATATTTAACCCCTTTATGAGTTTGCAAGACTATACTATCAAACAAAGAAGGTTAAATATATCCAAGCTACCTATCATACATTAACTTATAAAATATTTGATAATTTTTGAGCTTAGAAAGTGACAAAAGTCTAATTGTCACCACAAGGATTGTAAGACTATTAAAAGGTTGTTAATCTATTAACAAGTATCAATGATATGGACTAGAGTAAACCAAAATCAAATTGATGGATCACATAAATTAATTACCACTAATTATAGACTTTAAAGAAATGTTATGTTGCTTACCTTCATTTGAAGAATAAGCAAATTGGCAATATAGTTGTGGGTTTAAAAATAACTACACCATAACCTTATTCCATTGTTTTTATAACTCCTTGTAACTCAAACAAATCTCCATACCTATGTATACGAGACTAAATAATGAGAAATATCTATAATGCAATGTTTTATAAACATAAATCTAATGTTATGTGGTTGAAATCATATCATAGGTGATATTATGGTATATTGAACCTTACGGGATCTCCACGCTATGATTTGGTTTGTAAATCAGTCAAGGAGATATGGTTGTGGAACTTTAGAAATTATACCCACTGCATGTAAAGTATTAAATTACTACGTGGTCTCGTTTCAACCATGCATTGGCATTTTAAAACTGTTGACCCAACCCTAATCGTAATTTCTCCTTTGCCTTCGGGCCTTTGGCCACTCTGCAAACCCTCTTGGTCCGTTTTGCTGTTGCGTTGTCTTCTATCGGTCCTCCTGCTGCTCCAGCTCTTCGTAAGCTCAGCTACTGCACTATGTGGGGAGGTTATGGTGTTGAATAACTCACTATGGGTACCTGCAATACCTCCATTGTTTAACTTGGCTCTGTTCTATGACAGTCCTTACCTTTCTCCGTTCCCATGAGAGTGATTCTTCCTTTAATGTAGCGTGGCTTATGCTGTCTGCAGACTGTGTGTTATTTACAAGGACAGAACATTGCAGCTGTAGGGTTTTTCCCTGTCCATCGATTAGCTAGGGTTTCTTTTGCTGTCAGTGGTTGAGAGTGTTATCAACGTTGTTCCTTTTCCATCGATTGGCAGGTTCCTTGCTCATGTTGGTCATGGCATCACTGTGTGGGATTATCCACTGCTAAGGTAACCAAATGATTTGCTTCCTTTAATGTCAAAGCTAACATTATTGTCAATGCATTTATTTTGCATTATTATAGTAACTAACAGTCAGCTATGTAATGGTTTTGCAGATATACCTGCTACTTTTCTCTGCCTACAAAAGGAATTAGGGTTATGGCAATACGGGCCATGGTAATCCCTGGTCTCTCCACGGCTTGTCCACTTTGTGTAAATCCTTAAGGGATTGCGATGGGTTGGTCATTGCGGCCCTTTTTGACCGTCATGGCTTTTGGTTGTTTGTTTGATGTTATGCATCGTGGGTTAATACCCTAGCTCTCATGCAGATCTCTCCGGCTTCGATCGTGAGTGTAAAATCTCATTTGTAATTATTATTGTGTTTATAATAACTGAACAGGCTGTAAGCCTTCGTGTATAATTTCTTAATATAGCCATGGATTGATGAACAAGACTGGGTTCCACCAGGTGATTACTTTTGTATTATTTTGACTGGTTAGGGTTTTTACCCTTAGTTATTATACATGTTCAGAAAACTGTCTGCTATTCAACACTCTTTCATTTACTTATATTAATGAGAATGCAAAAGTTAATTTATAAACATAACTCCATTGTTCATTGTTTACCTTGTATAAATTTAATTCTTATAGGGTTTAACCCTAATCGATAGTGAAAGAAATAACTTCATTATTTTTCCTTATATATTCCTGTTAAGTTTAGAAAGTATTTCTTGTAATATTTAGGGTTACTATCTATATTTATAATTGGTAAATAAGCTCGATTGAGAGCATTCTGCACTTCTGTTGTTAATTTCCTGCACAAAATGTATTAGGTTTGTTCATAGTTTAAAAAGTATTTTTCATTAGGGTTTCTGTATCAGGTTTGTAATTTGACCTCCTTATGAATAAGGAAATGTATTTACTGCTGCATAGTTTATACCCTTAAAAGAAGTAAGATTAAGAACTGTTAATTACTTGTAGCTCGGACAGTATGAATAGTTCTGGAAGATATTTATAGTAATAAGAATCCTACTTTAAATTAATAGCAAAATAAAATAAAAAAATACCTTGCTACTACTATAATGAATATATTATCTTTCTGACATTTCTGTAGCCTTTATATTAATACCCTTAGTTTATTTTATAATATTTTGAAAATAGTATTGGTTATTTGATTCTTCTGTAATTTATACTATACTATCTACGTTCTGCTGAAATTAGTTTATTTTCTTAGTTATAATGTTTACTTATAAATATTCAGCATTTTAATTAACTCACCTGAGTTTATTTTGTAAGTACAAATATTAACATTTTTATATTGTAAATAAAAGAATAATAGCTCTGTAACTTGTTCGAACTTAGTTTTAATAAAAGAAGGAAAATAATAAAATGAAAAACATTACAAACATTCATAGCCTCCGGTCCAGAATAGTTGACAGTAGTATCTAAATATTATATAACTAGTTCTTTCTTTTTGTTTATTCTTAGAAATGAAGTTATCCGAATACAAGGAAAGGAACTATATAGTAAAATAGTATGAATTCTAGTCTAACTTCTACTATCTATCCTTTATAGTAGAATTTACTGGAAACAAAAAACAGTACAAGGAAGTAGTTTGAAAACCTAAACTTATACCATAGCCAGTAAAATATCTTTTCGATAAATAGTTAAAGAGAACAATCTAATACTCTGCAATCTCATCAAGTTATCCTGATTTGAACTTCACCCCTATGCTGGAGTACGATTTGGTAAAACCCAAATGTGGAAAAACATAGAGGGTCTTTATCATTCATCAACAGTTTCTAATATTGCCATCTAGGAACATTTACATTACTAACCAGTAAAGTTTTTTTTTATCTTAACTATAAAGTAAACATTCAAGCATTTACAGTTATTAAAAATATAAATAGTCAAGTGTTAGAACCTGTTTAAACTGTGGACAACAACAACAATGAGAGGTCGTTCCTCCCTACCAACTCCTGGAGAGCGCTCAGACAGTG
Organism: Pseudotsuga menziesii; assembly: GCA_001517045.1. Taxonomy (NCBI): domain Eukaryota; kingdom Viridiplantae; phylum Streptophyta; class Pinopsida; order Pinales; family Pinaceae; genus Pseudotsuga; species Pseudotsuga menziesii. The sequence continues at coordinate 64,626 of LPNX010380112.1, forward strand.
ACTCCTCAATACCCCCGAGCTTGCTCTGGTCTCCCTGGCTGGAACTAGGTGCAGCAAAGTCAGATACCGGTCTTCAAACTCAGTATTAACCCAAAACTTTTCAGTAAGCTCTCCCAGCTAACAAGCTGTAATAAAACAAGTTACTGCAGCAATCCTCTTAGACAACTTCCTTACTGTTTTCCCCCTTTCCTCAATGAATTTCCTGAATAACATTCACCTGAATGAATTCTCTCTGTAAAAATATCTGAGCAGCCTCAGCTCTCTTCATTGAGTACTTTTAAAAGATTTCCTAGGTTTTTTTTGGGTTAACTGTCATTTAATGAGTCACCTACTCTGATCCCACTTTCTTGGGCGATCATGACCCCAAATGTAGGGAAGTTGCCACCTGCAACTTAGGAAGTGTTTGAGGATGCTGCCACTTGTCTTTTGCCTTCCACCTAGTTCCATCCACTAGTTTGACCAGTAACCTCTTTTTAACAGCTCTCCCATGCTGTTGTCTCCACAATTCATTTATTAATAATAAAAATATTCTGAATTGCATTCCAATTCTATTGACTCTTCTGAGTCATCAATTCCTACTTAGCATTAAATTTAACATAATGTCTCAGGAATATAATTAAAACAATTTACATAATTTTACAAAATTGGGGTATGTGACATACACACCCCCTTAAAATGTAACATCGTCCTCGATGTTACTTATTATTCATCCTCTGCAACCTCCTGGAATAGATTCGGGTATGCTTCCCACATCTTACTTTCCAGTTCCTAGGTAGCTTCTTCAGGACTAAGGTGCTTCCATTGCACCTTCAGCTATCCAATTGTGCGGTTCTGCAGAGTAATTTCCCTCCTCCCGAGGATACAATCCGGCTCCACCAGAACTTCTCCTTCTGGTTCCACCTGTATAACATTCCAATCAATTACATGAGTAGCATCATGAACATACTTTTTCAGAACAGAAATATGGAAAACATTATGCACTTTCAAATTAGGTGGTAACGCTAACTGATATGCAACTTAACCAATTCTGGATAGAATTTCAAACGGACCACAGTAACGTGGTGCTAGTTTTTCACAACTCCCCAGTCTTAGATAGCTTTTATTTGGTCTTACCTTTATGAACACGTGTTCACCCACCTGGAACTCTTTGGGAGTTCTTTTCAAATCTGCTTGGCTTTTTTGTTGATCCTGAGCTACTTTCAAATTTTCCTGCACTTGCTTTACAATCTATTCCATTTCCTTCAATAATTCAGGTCCTAACACCAATCTATCTACTAGATTATTACAGGAGATAGGAGTGTTGCATTTACGCCCATACAGAATTTCAAATGGGTTGAACTTAGCTGAGGATTGATAGTTATTATTGTAAGCAAATTCTGCTAAATGCAGTAATCCTCCCACTTACCTGGCTGATCCTAACATACATTCTTAACAGATCTTCCAACACCTGATTCACTCTTTCTATCTGTCCATCTGTCTGAGGATGGAAAAACGTGTTAAAATTCAGTGTTGTGTTTAATCCTTTAAACAAGGATTTCCAGAAATTCCCTGTGAATTTAGGATCCCTGTCTAAAATAATAACCTTAGGTACTCCATGTAACCTAAAAATCTGCTTTAGAAATATATCAGCTATATTGGCAGCCTTGTAGGTAGTCTTGACAGGAATGAAGTGTGCTGCTTTACTTAACTTGTCCACCACCACCATAATTGAACCGTTCTGATTTTGATTTCTGGGTAGTCCAGTAATGAAATCTAAGCTAATTATCTCCCACTTCCAACTAGGAATAGGAAAGGGTTGCAATAAACCAGCTGGATGTTGGTGTTCTATTTTTACTTGTTGAAAGTCCAAACATCTAGCTATATACTCAGCTACTTCGGATTTCATATTAGGCCAGAAATATTCTTTTCTTAACATGGTGACAGTCTTCTAGTAGCCTGGATGCCCTGAGTAAGGGGTTTTATGAACTTCATCCAGAATCAGCAATTTAACCTTAGGCACATTAGGCACATACAGTCTGTCCTTAAACAATAAAAATCCATCTTTATTTAGACTATAACCTTTTATTAAACTTTCTGTAGGTTCTTCTTTAGCTGTAACCTGTAATTTTTGATAAATTTCATCCAATTTTATCCCTTCAGTCAGCTGTTCATTTAAATCAGAAGCATAAGTACTGATTGCTGCTGTAAAATTCAGCTTTGCATTTCTGCTCAAAGCATCAGCCACCTTATTTTCTTTTCCTTTTATGTGCTGAATTTCGAAATCATATTCACTTAAGAAGGCTAACCATCTTGCTTGCCTTGCATTTAAGTTGGGTTAATCTAAAAGGTATTTCAGACCCTTATTATCAGTCATTAAAGTAAACTTTTTGCCTATTAAGTGGTGTCGCCACATTTTTAAGGCATGAATAACAGCAGCAAGTTCTAAATCATAAGTGGCATAATTATTTTCGTGGATCTTTAACTTCCTGGACTCATAGGCAATGGCATGCCCATCCTGAGTCAGCACTCCGCCTAAACCATCATTACAAGCATCGGTGCATACCACAAAATCCTTATTAGGATCTGCTATTCTTAGAATAGGCGCAGTTGTTAACAGGGTTTTTAATTTCTTAAAACTTTCTTCACATTTTAAGTTCCAATCAAATTTCTTGCCTTTCTTTTGCAAGGAAGTGATTGGATTGGCTATTTTTTTAAAGCATTCAATGAATCTTTGGTAATAACCAGTAATTTCCATGAAGGACCTAACATTTGTTACGTCTTTTGGAACTGGCCAATCTTCGATTGCTCGAATATTTTCAGGATCCATTGAAATCCCTACCTTATTCACTACGTGACCTAAGTACTGGATTTCGTCCTTAAAGAAATCACACTTGCTGAACTTCGCAAAGAGTTGTTTCTCTCGCAGCTCTTGTAAGACTATCTGTAAGTGTTCCTTATGTTCCGCTTCATTTTTAGAATAAATTAAGATGTCATCGATAAATACGACAACAAATTTATCTAAGTATTTATGCATTATATTATTCATCAGACACATAAAGACAGCTGGGGCATTAGTAAGCCCAAATGCCATTACGACAAATTCGTAATGTCCATACCTTGTTCTAAAGGCTGTCTTGAAAATGTCCTCATCTTTAATTCTCACCTGATGATATCCTGATCTCAGGTCTATTTTTGAGAACACTGTAGCTCCACGTAGCTGATCGAACAGATCATCTATGCGGGGCAACGGATATCTGTTTTTAATAGTCATTTTATTTAGTTGACGGTAATCTATGCAGAGTCGCATAGTTCTGTCTTTCCTTTTAACAAAGATTACTGGTGCTCCCCAAGGGGACACACTGGGTCAAATGTACTTCTTACCTATTAACTCTTTTAACTATGATTTTAGTTCATTAAGTTCTAAAATATTCATACGATACGGAGCTTTCGAGCTAGGTACAGCACCTGGTACCAGCTCAATTGTGAAATCCAGTTCCCTCCTGGGAGGTAATCCTAGAATTTCCTCTGGAAAAACATCAGTAAATTCGTTTAACATAGGAATATCCTCTATTTTTATTTTATCTTTTTCAGATTTATTTGCCTCATCTGTAATAGTTACAGCATAGGCTTTGCACCCTTTCCTGACCGCTCTTTTGAGTTGTAAGGCAGAAATCTGCCTAATTACAGTTTTCCTAGGAATACCCTTAACTGTTACTGGTAGTTCATTATTATTTACGCACATAAATGTTTTATCAAAATAGTTTAAAATTACCATGTGCTTTTCTAACCAATCCATACCAATCAATAAGTCATACGAGCCAAGTGGCAGAACATTTAACTTAATAGTAGTTTTAAAATCATTCATAACTAAAGCACATTCCTTAACATAACAGGTTACTTTCCTTTTTGCCCGGTGTGGCTAATTGAACTAACCAAGAGTTATCAAACTTTTCAACAATCAAATTACACTTTTCTACTATCTAAGGTGAAATGTAACTAAGACTAGCACCTGGATCTATTAAAATAGTTATAGGGGTTTGGTTAACCATACCTTCTACTTCCACCATGGAAGTTTGATAATCAGCTTGGCGGTTCTCCAACGCTGCATTGATTCGGGGCATAGTCCTTGCAAAATCTCCAACAGTCATTTCATCTTGTATAGTATGAATATTGCTGTTTGGCTTCTTCCGATTTGGGAAGACTGAAGCATAGTGTGGGCCATTGCACTCCCAGCACTTAACAGGCTCCTTCCGTTCGAAATTCTTAGTGAAATTTCCATGATTGTTTGAAGTTTCCTTTCCCTTGAAGTTATTGGAATTATTGGAATTATTAGGAGCACCATTTCTGTTTCCCTGGAAGTTCTTACCATTAGAATGATTTCTTTTCTTTTTATTCCTGAAATTTTTCTGGGGTACAAACTCTTTTTTCTTGAACTCAGGATGATTACTGTTCTTTTTAGCCTTCCAGTTGGTTGTTCCTTCTTTCTTTTTGTTCTGTTCAAAACAGAAATTAGCCTTCTGCATGGCTTCTTCCAGAGTTTTCGGGTTATCATATTCGATTTTGTCCTTTATATGATATGGCAAGCAGCTAAGAAACTGCTGTACTTTAGGTTTCTCATCAACTAAATACGTCACATACCTTAACAGACTTAAGAATTTACTGTTTAAGTCCTTCATAGTCATGGATCCTAACTTTAACTCATAAAATTCTTTCGCCCTTTCTTCATAGTATTGTTCGGATAGAAATTTCTTCTTGAAGTACCTTTTAAAAGTACTCCAACTGACTTCTTTTTCTTTGATTCCCTTGACTCTTTTCAGATCTTGCCACCATATATCTGCCTTTCCAGAAAGATTATAGATGGTCATTCTCGCCTTCAGCTGATTTGAATAGTTGTATATCTGAAAATATTTCCTCATCCCGGATAACCAGGACTCTGCCTCTTCCCCTTTTTCAGTCTCTCCGTTGAAAGTTGGGGGCTTTATTTTTTTGAACTCCCCGGAAATCTCTTCGTATGTCCTGTACTTTTTCTTTCGATTATACAACTCAGCCTCACTACTATCACTAGTAGTGTAGTAGCTTTGTTGTTCCCTGAGCCCTTCAGACGATGAGCTGCTTTCAGCCTTATCCAGTTTCATCTTTTTAGATCCTTTCTGATGACTAGATTCTTCAGATTCGGATCTTTTACTCCTCCCTTCTGTCTGTAATTTTTCTATCAAGATTTGGTTTAACTCTTCCAGAGTCTTTAATATCCTCTCGTTATCCTTCTTGACTGATTCCATTCCGGTCTTCAAATCCTTGATAGTCTGTATCAGTTCTGAAGAGTGAGCAGTTATCTCTTCTAACACAGGCTCTCTAAACATCTGTCTTATCTCAGTGTTTGGAGACTCATCTTCAGCATATTCTCCTAACTTCTCCATACCTTCCTGTTAGATTCAGAAAAAGAAATTTTCTGTTTTTTATTTTTTTTATTTTTTTACATAAAACAAAAGAAATACAGGTTAGTACATTATTTTTATTGTTCTGTGGAAACTAGTGGGGCCACATTAAGGCCTAGTATCTGAACCATGCTTTGATACCACATGTCAAAACCCCAAAATTCCGAAAAATTTAAAAATTAAAAATAGCTTATATTCTCATTAAATGCAGTCATTAACTGTTTGATTAGTTTTATGTTACTAGAGTTGTAACTGAATGATCTTTTGATTATACTTATCTTTAAAGAGTAGTTTCTTTTCAGTTACTAATTGTTTTTCTATTTGCGACACAAGGTGGGTTTGTCATGAAGGACTGGGCTTACTTAGCTTCCGAGCTAACATAGCAGTTTTCTTCTATTACAGGTATACAGGTAAGATGTACGGGTCGCTATTAACAAGTCTCGGAAGTTTACAATACGATTTGCTGTATAAAATTTATTTAGTGAAAGTACATACATGCTAGACAGATTTACCATGCTTCTAAAGGTAAAACTTTTACTAAGTTTCCTTTGAAACCTATTTCATGAGAATTGAATTCTACACACAGGGATGGCAGTTAACTTCTCTATACAGAAATAGGGGTTTAACAAGTCTACAGAGTATGAAACCATTAAATGTTCATACTGAAGGTAAATGTAAGAATGTAATAATTATTTCTTTATTAAACAGCTAGCATGGTAGAAAATCACAACATCAAAGGTTTACTTCTATTATTCATAGTTACTGTAACATGCCATGTTTAGATTGCATCATATTCAGATTTTCAACTGTAGTTGTAAATGATAAGATATTACAAGTATCGATCTATACTTTTCTTACTTTAAGCATTTACAAGTTTATCGTTTGATACAAGTCTTCCCTTAATAATTTAAGGGTTTTGCACTGTTTTGGAATGCTACTCTATTTCCAAGATTGACATTTGGATAGAAACCAAAACACCTTTAGGATCAGTCCTTGACTTGTCATATTTAACCCCTTTATGAGTTTTCAAGACTATACTATCAAACAAAGAAGGTTAAATATATCCAAGCTACCTATCATACATTAACTTATAAAATCTTTGATAATTTTTGAGCTTAGAAAGTGACAAAAGTCTAATCGTCACCACAAGGATTCTAAGACTATTAAAATGTTGTTAATCTATTAACAAGTATCAATGATATGGACTAGAGTAAACCAAAATCAAATTGATGGATCACATAAATTAATTACCACTAATTATACACTTTAAAGAAATGTTATGTCGCTTACCTTCATTTGAAGACTAAGGAAATTGGCAATATAGTTGTGGGTTTAAAAACAACTACGCCATAACCTTATTCCATTGTTTTTATAACTCCTTGTAACTCAAACAAATCTCCATACCTATGTATACGAGACTAAATAATGAGAAATATCTATAATGCAATGTTTTATAACATAAATCTAATGTTACGTGGTTGAAATCATATCGCAGGTGATATTATGGTATATCGAACCTTACGGGATCTCCACGCTATGATTTGGTTTGTAAATCAGTCAAGGAGATATGGTCGTGGAACTTTAGAAATTATACCCACTGCATGTAAAGTATTAAAGTACTACGTGGTCTCGTTTCAGCCATGCATTGGCGTTTTAAAACTATTGACCCAACCCTAATCGTCATTTCTCCTTTGCCTTCGGGCCTTTGGCCGCTCTGCAAACCCTCCTGGTCTGTTTTGTTGTTGCGTTGTCTGCTATCGGTCCTCCTGCTGCTCCATCTCTTCGTAAGCTCAGCTACTGCACTATGTGGGGAGGTTATGGTGTTGAATAACTCACTATGGGTCCCTGCGATACCTCCGTTGTTTAACTTGGCTCTGGTCTGTGACAGTCCTTACCTTTCTCCGTTCTCATGAGAGTGATTCTTCCTTTAATGTAGCGTGGCTTATGCTGTCTGCAGACTGTGTGTTATTTACAAGGACAGAACATTGCAGCTGTAGGGTTTTGCCCTATCCATCGATTAGCTGGGGTTTCTTTTGTTGTCAATGGTTGAGAGTGTTATCAACATTGTTCCTTTGCCATCGATTGGCAGGTTCCTTGCTCATGCTGGTCGCGGCATCACTGTGTGGGATTATCCACTGCTAAGGTAACCAAATGCTTCGCTTCCTTTAATTTCAAAGCTAACATTATTGTCAATGCATTTATTTTGCATTATTATAGTAACTAACAGTCGGTTGTGTAATGGTTTTGCAGATATACCTGCTACTTTTCTCTGCCTACAAAAGGAATGAGGGTTACGACAATACGGGCCACGGAAAGCCCTGGTCTCTCCACAGCTTGTCCATTTTGTGTAAATCCTTAAGGGATTGCGATGGGTTGGTCATTGCGACCCTTTTTGACCTTCATGGATTTTGGTTGTTTGTTTGATGTTATGCATTGTGGGTTAATACCCTAGCTCTCATGCAGAGCTCCCCGGCTTCGACCATGAGTGTAAAATCTCGTTTGTAATTATTATTGTGTTTATAATAACTGAACAGGCTGTAAGCCTTCGTGTATAATTGCTTAATACGGCCATGGATTGATGAACAAGACTGGGTTCCACCAGGTGATTACTTTTGTATTATTTTGACTGGTTAGGGTTTTTACCCTTAGTTAATATACACGTTCAGAAAACTGTCTGCTGTTCAACACTCTTTCATTTACTTATATTAATGAGAATGCAAAAGTTAATTTATAAACAACTATAAGTAAAAATTTTGTTAACTCCACTGTTCATTGTTTACCTTGTATAAATTTAATTCTTATAGGGTTTAACCCTAATCGATAGTGAAAGAAATAACTTCATTAGTTTTCCTTATATATTCCTGTTAAGTTTAGAAAGTATTTCTTTTAATATTTAGGGTTACTATCTATATTTATAATTGGTAAATAAGTTCGATTGAGAGCATTCTGCACTTCTGTTGTTAATTTCCTGCAGAAAATGTATTAGGTTTGTTCACAGTTTAAAAAGTATTTTTCATTAGGGTTTCTGTATCAGGTTTGTAATTTGACCTCCTTATGAATAAGGAAATGTATTTACTGTTGCATAGTTTATACCCTTAAAAGAAGTAAGATTAAGAACTATTAATTACTTGCAGCTCGGACAGTATGAATAGTTCTGGAAGATATTTATCGTAATAAGAATCCCACTTTAAATTAATAGCAAAATAAAATAAAAAATACCTTGCTACTACTATAATGAATATATTATCTTTCTGACATTTCTGTAGCCTTTATATTAATACCCTTAGTTTATTTTATAATATTTTGAAAATAGTATTGGTTATTTGATTCTTCTATAATTTATACTATACTATCTACGTTCTGCTGAAATTAGTTTATTTTCTTAGTTATAATGTTTACTTATAAATATTCAGCATTTTAATTAACTCTAACCTGAGTTTATTTTGTAAGTACAATTATTAACATGTTTATATTCTAAATAAAAGAATAATAGATCTGTAACTTGTTCGAACTTATTTTTAATAAAAGAAGGAAAATAATAAAATGAAAAACATTACAAACATTCATAGCCTCCGGTCCAGAATAGTTGACAGTATTATCTAAATATTATATAACTAGTTCTTTCTTTTTGTTTATTCTTAGAAATGAAGTTATCCGAATACAAGGAAAGGAACTATATAGTAAAACAGTATGAATTCTAGTCTAACTTCTACTATCTATCCTTTACAGTAGAATTTACTGGAAACAAAAAACAGTACAAGGAAGTAGTTTGAAAACCTAAACTTATACCACAGCCAATAAAATATCTTTTCAGGAAATAGTTAAAGAGAACAATCTAATACTCTGCAATCTCATCAAGTTATCCTTATTTGAACTTCACCCCTGTGCTGGAGTATGATCTGGTAAAACCCAGATGTGGAAAAACATAGAGGGTCTTTATCATTCATCAACAGTTTCTAATATTGCCATCTAGGAACATTTACATTACTAACCAGTAAAGCTTTTTTTTATCTTAACTATAAAGTAAACATTCAAGCATTTACAGTTATTAAAAATATAAACAGCCAATTGTTAGAACCTGTTTAAGCTGTGGACAACAACAACAATGAGAGGCCGTTCCTCCCTACCAACTCCTGGAGAGCGCTCAGACAGCGACTCCTCAGGACCCCCGAGCTTGCTCTGGTCTCCCTGGCTGGAACTAGGTACAGCAAAGTCAGATACCAGTCTTCAAACTCAGTATTAACCCAAAACTTTTCAGTAAGCTCTCCCAGCTAACAAGCTATAATAAAACATGTTACTGCAGCAATTCTCTCAGACAAATTCGTTACTGTTTTCCCCCTTTCCTCAATGAATTTCCTGAATAACATTCACCTGAATGAATTCTCTCTGGAAAAATATCTAAGCAGCCTCAGCTCTCTTCATTGAGTACTTTTAAAAGATTTCCTAGGTCTTTTTTGGGTTAACTGTCATTTAATGAGCCACCTGCTCTGATCCCACTTTCTTGGGGGATCATGACCCCAAATGTAGGGAAGTTGCCACCTGCAACTTAGGAAGTGTTTGAGGATGCTGCCACTTGTCTTTTTCCTTCCACCTAGTTCCATCCACCAGTTTGACCAGTAACCTCTTTTTAACAGCTCTCCCATGCTGTTGTCTCCACAATTCATTTATTAATAATAAAAATATTCTGAATTACATTCCAATTCTATTGACTCTGCTGAGTCATCAATTTTTACTTAGCATTAAATTTAACATAATGTCTCGGGAATACAATTAAAACAATTTACATAATTTTACAAAATTGGGGTATGTGACACAGATGGAAGCATCAAGAAATATAAAGCAAGGTTCGTGATTTATCTCAGAAAGAGGGAGTCAATTATGGAAATATATTTATTCCATTAACCAAGCACACTTCTTCAGTGAAGTAGAAGTACATATCAAACAACTTTCGGGACTAGGGACTCTATACATAGAACCATGTGTGTGAAAATTGAAGAAGGATTTGTACGATCTCAAAAGGAACCTATGGGATAGCACATATAGTTACATGAGGAGCTTGAGGATCACCTATAGTGACAGATATCTCAACCTTTGCTACAAGTTTGAATATGGAAACCTACAAAGGATGAGAAGCTCATATTTGGGTGTAAGAGGAACTTTGAACAAAGTTTGAGATGGAGGATCTTGGTATCTAGTGACCTTGAGATATGAAATAGATGGATACATAGAATATCAACAATAGAGGAGTCTACCATCCACTCTAGTGCAGAATGTCCTAATGTAGATAGTACAAGATATAGAGGGAAGATGGGGCTCTTCTTTAGAGGGAGTGTCTATAGTAGATGTTAGATTTTTAAGAATCTTGACATGATCTTGGGATTAAAGGTGTGGCTGAATCCAGAGGAGATTTTCCTTAGCTAAGGAAAATATGCGAGCGATATCCTGAAGAGGTTCGAGATATTGGATTGCAAGGATATTGCCACATCGATGGAATCAGACTTGAATTTGTTGTGTGATCCTACTTTAGATATAGTTGATTCCACCATCTATAGGAAGATGATCGATTCGTTGTTGTACCTGACGAACAGGAGGCCGAATATATGCTCTTCGGTGAACACTTTGAGTCAATACATGATGGAGCCAAGACGGGTTCACTTGGTTGCACTAAAGCATGTGTTGAGGTACCTGAAAGGTACAATTGAGTATGGAATCAGATATGGAAATATCAAAGTATCTGCCTACATGGATATGTTAACTTTGATTTGGATGTCAATGCTACAGATAGGAAGAGCACTTTAGGGTGTTGCTTTAGTTTGGGGTTTGGCATGATTTATTGGTTCAACAAGAAGTAGATGAGTGTAGCACTAAGTATAGTTGAGGAATAGTATATTGCAGCGTGTTCAGCAAGATATGAGGCAGTCTAGCTTCGGAAGCTACTTGCATGACTGTTTGATGTTGAGTTAGAAATGACTTGTGTATACTGTGACAACCAAAGTTGTGTGAAGTTGTTTGAGAATCCAGTATTTCATGACAAGTTGAAGAAGATCGAGATCCAATATGCGAGATATGGTGTCGAGAGGCACAACAAAGCTCCAGTATGTGATTCCAGATGAGCAGACATCCAATGTGACCAAGGCATCATCGATATTAAAGTTCAAGTATTTCAGAGAGAGGCTTGGAGTTATCCAAATCCATGTTTCTCAAAAGAGGGAGTGATGTGATATGTCCAGAATATGCAGGTGCACCAGGGTTGTACCTACATGGATGAATACATAAGTGGTATGTAAGGATGTATTGCTTCTAGGATGTCCCTGGGATGTGTCCATATGTTTGAGGACGATGATGGTCTAGCATTCATTTGTGGACGATGATGATCCAAAAGAAACTATGTGTAATTTCTCGCATGTTCTTCACCTGTTTTCCAAACTCAAACCGGGTTGGGAATTCTGTGCTATTGATTCATATGGCCTCTCTAGAAGGTCTTTTCACTGGATGGAACCCTCACATTGTTAAGTGCAAAGATTTTACTTCTTTTACTAGCATCCTGCTCAAAGCCAGCTTCAAGGGCATCAGTGGTGTATTCTATATCATCAATTTCTATGGTCCGTACTCCAATAGAACTTTTTTGGGGAAAATGTCATGGTGGGTGGTCTTTTTGACCTACCAAATCTCCTTCTTGTTGGAGATTTAAAATTTATACTCACTACCTATGAAGTTTTGGGAAATAAATCCCGATATGATCTGTTGGCACCTTTTTTCTCTCAGTTGCTAGCTAACAGCAACTTGATTGATCTTGCTCCTTGTTCTCCTGGCCCTACTTGGATAAATGGGCACGCTGGGGAAGGGGTATAGGCAAGAGAATGGATAGATTTTTGGCCTCCGAACATCTTCTTCCCACTCTCCATTTCTACCACTCTTGGATTATCCCCTCTGAGATCTCATACCACTACCCTATTTTCCTTGAATGGGGATTCCAGGTTACTTCTCACTGCTACATGTTCAAGTTTAATAGAGCATGGCTCTTGGAAAAATATTTTACCTCAATTGTTAAGACATCTTGGGTCACTGCTACTCCCCCGTGACCTTGTGACCACTTGGAGACTCTATCCCATAATCTCAAAAGGATTAAAGATACTGTAAATTTTTGGGGAAAAAAATAAGATGCTCTCCAGGACCAAAGAGATGACTAATATTGACATTGATATTTTGTCCCTCCTAAAAACGAATTTTGGTATTCTCTTTGACTGTGATACTAATAGAATTGTTGTCCTCAAATAAAAAAAGGATTATTACCTTGCTCATGAGGTTCTGACATGGAAATTAAAAATTAGAGCACTATGGATTTGTGAAGGAGATTCCAACACAAATTTTTTCCATACCTTTGCCTCTGCTCGAAGGAACTCCAAGAATATTTGGGCTCTCAATGATCCTGGAGGGACTCCAATAATTGATGATTTGCATATTAAATAGTTGGGTGTGATACACTTCTCTGATCTCTTCAAAGATGATGGTAACACCAACATTGCTTATCAACCTCTTCCCTTCCTATGTATAGGAGGAAGATGCAGTAAAATTTCTCTTAGAAATAAATCTCCCAGAAGTTGAAGATGCCTTAAAAGGTTTCAAAAATGATAAAATCCCTAGCCTTGATGGCTAGCCATTTAAGTTATTTCTTTTTTTCTTTGATCTTGTCAGTGAGGACCTGCTTAGGGCTATTGAACAATCCATACTTGAAGGTATGGTCAACAATTCAATCAATTCCACCTTCCTCACTATGATCCCCAAGTGTGAGAAGCCTCTTACCTTTGCATACTTCTGTCCCATATCTCTTTGCAATTTAGTTTATAAGACCATTTGAAAAATTGTTGCTCTTCATCTTAAGCCATTCTTGGACAAGGCTATTTCAACCCAACAATTTGGCTTTCTCAAGAACAGATTGATCACTGAACCTGTTGGCATTACCTAGGAACTTCTTCATATAATTAAGTCAAAAAAATTGAAGGTTATGGTTCTAAAACTAGACCTTGTAAAATATTTTGATCGTGTTAACTATACTTTCCTACTCCTTGTTCTTCTTCAGACTGGTATCTCTGTGGAGGGCATAAATTGGATCATGGGTTGTGTAAGCTCCTCAAACTTTGTTGTACTGATTAATGGAACACCTTCAAACTTCTTCCTAGCTTCTCGAGGTATACGTCAGGGCTTCCCTCTTTCCCCTCTCCTTTTCATCTCGGTCATAGAAATCCTTATCCTTATTATCTTAGATGCCCTGAGGAAAGGCAAGATTAAAGGTATTCCACTCTCATCCAACCTATCCATTACTCACCCGTTTTTTTGCTGACGATGTCATTATGTTTGGGTTGGGTATTATGGATTAATGGAAAGCTTATAAAGAGGAACTGGCTCTATTTTGCTCAGTCACAGGTATGTCTATCAGTCTAGAAAATTCCTCCTTGTAACATCCCCAACCCTCTGACTGGCGAAGAGGATGCTACCGTAATGCTATCTACCCAGGAAACTAGCCCCATGAAGATAAAATGAAATGCATTGAACTAAAACATGCATAGATGCATAATTATTTATCATACAATAGAAGAAAACTACATTCCATTCAAGCATTTAGCTGGTCATCATTTTTATTAAACAACAAATACACTTGCAGAGATGAAATAGACAAGAATACTTATCTTATGAAGAAGCTCATCCCACAACCAGCTATGTCGCTACAACGTTCCACCCAACCATAGGCCAATGTGCTCCTTAATCTCTCAGCAACACTTCCACCCCCAAGATGAGCATGATTCCCCAAGGAAAAGGAAACTAGCAGGCTCACATATAGCCAAAGATATCTCAAAACTCAGTCAAGTCAAAGCTATGTTTGGGTTTTCCAGACTACCAAGGGGATGGAAAGGATTGTTTGCTAATCTAGTGGGCTCAACCATAGATCCATGGACACCTACACAAGATCTGACTTGGATTTTCCAACACGTACACACCCAACACAAGGAATCATCCCCTTCTCTGCTATACAGTCCCTCAGGCTATGCATTCCCTTCCAATGCTATTCAGGATGTGCAGTAAGGAACAATCATCCCTCAAGATCTCTCAGTGAGGTTCCTCATGCACTAGATTTATCAAGCTGGTTAAGCCCCATTTCCACTTCGAATTCAACACAGACCAAAGCACAAATGCATACACAACAATTACACAATCTCTGGGTTGAGGGAAACGGTTTGGCAACAAAATTAATTGCCAAGGTGGGTGAAAACAACCCACTGACAGCAAACCGTATCCCAAATACGTTTTGGCCCTAATGTGGCCAAAAACGAATTCAATACACAATAATTACAGTACTGGGCATGGAAAAAAATGTCCTGGAAGCTAAAATTAGAAATGGTAAGTGGGGAAAACAGACCCAGGAGCCAAAATCAATTTTCAGCTTAGCAAATGGTGGAGAAATGAAACAAAAATCATGGGTAAGGAAACCCAACCACAGACCATTACAAAAACAAAATTCTTATCTTAAGGAAAATAGAGAAACGACTGCCCACGTGAAGGAAAAATATACACAACAAACCCAAAAATGAAAATCACACATAGAAAAACTTCCAGTTGTTTTGAGAGAGCCCCAGCATGGATGAATGATGACGAGGAAAACGCCCAGAAGCCCCAAATCGTGAATGAGAACCCACACCAGGAAAAATCATGAAGATAAAAACAGCTCTCAAGCTTCACTGCATGAGGAAAATGAAAAACGTGGGTGTATGACCAAATGGGTGTGCATTTTGGGTGTTTTCTTTCCCCAAAAGTCAAAAACGTTTTTCCCAAAAAATGGGTTTTCCCCAAATTCGAATTTCCTTCCCATACTCTTCCCATCCCCATGCAATAACTACTTCAACCAATTTTTGGCAGAATTAAATGATTGGGTGAATGAGACAAGAAAGGTAGTTGACTGTTTCATGGGTTCTCCCATTGACATTTGGATTTTCCCCATTGTTTCCAAAGGTTAAATATTTCCACCTCCTTATCCTTAGGAAATCATGCCCCCATCTCATTATTTGTTGCATAGACATAGCTGGTTGTGGGTATTTTAATTAAAATGCATATTTACATGATGCCAAAATTATAATGTGCTGGCTAGCACGAAATACCATCGGCAAAGATTTTAATTGCCAGAACATAAAATGTTAAATCGATGGTGGGGCTTTTTTTTCCTTTAGCTCCACACCATGATTAATTACAATATATACATGATTTGCATTTAATGCAAATGGGGTCAGAACCGGGGTGTTACACTCCTTGTACAATGATGTAGATGAGGACACAATGGATCTCATCCCTTCCATTCTACCTTTTAAAATGACCCTATAACTATTGGCTTCAAATACTTGGGCTACCCGCTCAAGCCTCTTGGATATCGCACAAATGACTGGAAATGGTTGATCACCATGTTTGAAAAGAGAATAAATAAGTGGGTTTACAGATTGCTATCTCTTGGGGGTAGACTGATTTTCATCAAATTTGTTCTGTTTGTACTAGTTTTATATTGGTTTTCTCTTTCTCGTATCCCAAAATCTATCATGAATTCTCTTAGGTGCTGTATTTTTTCCTTTCTCTGGGGAGCATCTGATGGTAAGTAGAGGATGCATTTAGTGGATTGGCACACCATTGCCACTCCTTATGAATAGAGGGGATGGAATATCAAAAACCTTGAATGGTTTTGGATGTCTCTCAGAATAAAAAGTTTATGGATGGTTTTAAATGGAATAGGATTATGGAGTCAAATTATTACACACAAATATCTTAAAAATTTCCCTGTTAATGGTTGGATCTGCACTCAGCATTTCCCTGTACATGGGACATCATACTTATGGAATGGATTTATTAGATCTCTATCATGGATTACGATCCAACTTGGATGGAAAGTGGGAAATGGCTGTCACATAAGGTTGGGGGTTGATCCCATAGCTGGATTGAATGCTCTCTATATGCTCTCTGAAGATCTCAGAGAATATCTTTGTGATTATGGCATCACACATCTCTTTCAAGCTCGGAACTTGGTATATGGGCATGACTTTCATGATTATTGGTATTTGCAACTGATTTGAATTTGGGAGGTATATGGGAAGAACAATGGACTGAGTATATTAAAGGATTATCACGTGGAGACATTAGGCTAAAGGAAAATGTAGACACTCTTCTCTGGATGCTTAACAAGATGACAGGTATGGTCACTGCTAGTATGGCTTATGATCCCATAGTCTCATTCACCATGCCTCTCACACATGTGAAACTTCACTCCAAGCTTTGGTATTTCAACATACCTCAAAAATAAAATGTTTTGTTGGCTCTGTATTGAGAATTGAGTCAATACTTGGGATAATTTTAAAAAAAAGGTTGGATTGGATCCAACAAATGATGCCTCTGTAAAAATTCTAAAGAATCGGCTAGGCACCTATTTGTTGACTGATCCTTCACACGAGAGACTATAAACTTACTTCACATGAATTACAATTGTTCCTTGGTCTGGAAATACACTATTGTACTGGAAAATATTGAAAATTGGATAATAATAAAAAATGGTGTAATACTCTATCTTCCGTTCTTTATCATTTTGAACATGTGGATCTCTCTGACTTTATAAATTTTCGAAGACAAATTTCCAGTTATGATCTCTCTCTGTTATAAAATTATGGATCAGGCCAATTCCTATCCTGTGATACACAACAAAAAATATAGGACCAGAAACTTAGGTACTGCACCAGTCCTAACGTATCCTATAGGTTACTTTGATGGTGTTGCTGCAAATCAGAGAGGAGGTGTTGGTATATATTTACTGATCAGTCAGACTCACTTTTTATACATCAAAATGGGTTGTGGTCACAGTACTAACACTAGAGCTGAATTATTGGCCCTTTGGGAATTACTATACTTTTGAAAAGAAATTGGAATACCATCACTTCATGTTTATGGCAATTCGTATGTCATTATCAACTGGGCAAAAGAAAAAGCAACACTCTTTGTTCTTGATCTGGAGGCATGGTGTGAAAACATCAAAGGACTCATAGCACACTTCTCTTCCATATACCTCCAACATGTCTATAGGGAATACAATGAGAGGACATATATTTTATCCAAGGAATCACTCCCCATAGCCACAGGCTTGCTATCTTTTACATAATACTTTGAAGGATTATTAATTGGAGAAGATAAGCTTCGGCTCTTTTAAAAAACGTTGAGCTTGTATATCTTACTCCACAAACCTTTTTTGGTTTCTTAAAGTATAAATGCTTGATTTTTGTATGGAGTATCTTTTGATACTCAAGATAGACACTGTTTCATCCTCTTGAGTGTTTGATATAATACTCTTCCTCGAGCACGTCCTTGGATAAAATCATATGGGCTCCCTTTGTCTTCTCTATGGACAATTTCTTGGATGGTTTCTATCTTCACATGTTGACAGTTTGGAGGGTGATTCCTTCTCCTTTGGTGACCACTATATCTCGTTTTGGCATTTGTTAATTTTTTTTAAATTACACATCAACGTTGTTTTGCTCATGACTTCCAAGAAGACGACAAGTCGAGGAATATTTTTAATTATGATGAATACATATATCGACATTTTTAATTAAGACAAAATGAGATCCGTTAAAACTATGACAAATACTGTAGACGCCGACCGACCAGCGAGAAGTTAGTGGCCGACCTTATCGACGTCAGTACCCTAATGGGAAATGTCTCCACGCGACTATACGGAAGTCTTCAATAATTATCTGCCACGACGTACTCACAGAACCCAAATACAATAATTTATTCCCTTGGTCGGCCAACAATATATATATTTATATATATGTGGGGGAATTGGGAAGGAGCATATTCGATGTCACGATAAGGATACTAATTTATAATTCAACACCATCACTATCGGTAGAGTGAGTATTTGAAAACCCGTCTGAAAAAAAGAGTATTTGAAAACCATTCAAGGAAATGCCAATGATTTATTTGCATATAGATTCATTTGAAGCTAATATTGATTGAAGCTAATATTGATTACAAGGAATCGCCGTAAATATTCCTTCGATCATTTTAATGATTTGTTTACAAATTCATTGAAAGCTATTTCACTTTGAAGGAATATGGTATATTGAACTTTTCAATGCTAACATGATAAAAAAAATATTGTTTTTTTTTTCTATTTGAAAATGTAATAATATATTAAAATCTTGTTTTATTAAAAATAATGTAATTGTAATTGAATTCTTATGTATAATGATAAAATTTGTATATTTTAATTTAAAAGTTTTTAATTAGAAATGTATAATCTAGAGAAAATTTTATAAAAAAATATGATAATATGAAGAAATTCATTAAAAAACATTTATAACTATTGAACATTGAATTTTCAAGTAATAAAACTTTTAACTAAAAAAATCAAGGTTTAAATGAAAATGAAATATAATCTATACAATGTTTAATGAACATATAGATCCATAAATACAAAAGATGGTGTGAATCTAAAAAATGTGTTCATGAATACCAAAACTATTATCTCAAATCACTTTAATAACAAACCTCACTCATTTCCAAGAAGAAGCAACTAAATACTTATAAAATAACACAACCAAAAACTATTCTCATGTTGAGCATACCTAAAAATTCATTCGGCCGCAGGAACAACCCAACCAATATTGTGTTCCATTAAGGGAAGAAAGCTCTTTATATATGTTTCTAGTTGCTCAACTCTATGAACCAGAGGAGAGACATACTCCCTTAAAGGAAATAATCATTAGCATAGGTGTTTTTTTCTATATCTAGTGGCAATGTGCACTTATGCGGGTGGGTGGTGGACTGTTGGTGTTGGCGTAGATGTGTCCTTCCTTTTCTTAGGTGAATCCTCTAGAGTCTGAAGAGGATATGAAATACCTTATGTGTGAACATGGAAAGAAAGGGTGGAAGTAGCTTGAGCATGCGTCAATGGTGATGGTGGAAACAACCTAATAAAGGGTTGAACTCGACAGTGGAAGCATCTTGAGCAAGAGTCAAAATTTACTCTACTAGGAATGGCTTAGCTCTTCCCCTCAAATCCCAATTTATAGGCCAAACGATAAGCTTAGTCATTCATGATTCTTGCAAACACTGATAGTGATATCCAATCACAATCCAAGCTTTTTTCGTATGATTTTTGTGGGCCTTAGAGCAGTACATTCATCTCCATGTAAATATTAGTAGAGTCATTCAAGACAAATGGATAAACCCTTTTGGTCGAGTCTTCATATTAGCCATTCACAAACCCAAAGAAAGAGGAAGTGACCCGCCATCTCACTTACAAGAATGAATCTCCATGTCTCACTTCTCAATGATGAAGTACATATTGAACAGGAAGTGATCAGGAATTTTCTCCAATAAGAGTTGTGATAATTGTGTTCATTCACCTTCCTAACTAGCTCACTATGCTGAGTCTCGATCAAATCCCAAAACTACGTATGCCTTGTCATGAGCTCTTGCCCCCTATCCAGCTACCATAACTCTAACATGTACTAAAACACGAAACAAGGTAAAAATATCAAATTGAAATAGGATCAAGACTCCATGGTGATGGTGGATGTAAGCGCAGCCTAAGTAGGGCCAACAAGTTTGGAAATTGGAATAATGATAATCAAAAGTGTAAAGTTTAAAATTACTTCAGTTTCAAACTTTCAACTTTCATAATCATATTTCCAAAATTCAATAATCATTTGATTAACCATAGTTCCAATCCACTTTCATAATCATATTTCTAAATTCCAATAACCATTTAACTCACCATAGTTCTGAATCTAGGTTACGCAACTCTAATCACTCATTTGCATTAACTATAAACTAGTGTGAAATATGATGACTCGATTGTAATTGTAATTTTTGATCATATGTTGCACAATTTAATTCTGGATTATGTGATTGCATTTGTTATTAATACACTACTTATTCACCTTACACATATTGTTGTTGGAATTTGAGAAGGAATAGTTACCAAACTACGTTAAACATTTATAGCTTGTCATTTGATTTAAACTATGATAGCCTACCAAAACATGACCATCAATAATGTGTTTATTTTATACCAAGCTACCATCTTAACATAGGTTATTGTCAATTATTGATTTATTTGCTACCAGGATACAAGTTTACCAAAGGTTATTTCCAATTAATTCTTGGCTCTTAGGGTTGGAGTATGTGTCTCATGTGATTACTAATTATAACCTTGTGGAAAACAATTGAAAGGTATAAACTCCTGGAATTTATGGATCACATTGTTGATATAAATACAGTTTCTCCATCAAATTTAACCTAGTGTCACGTCCCCTCCTGAAAAACCGAAACATGAACGATGTGCAGGGTGATGAATTTTGCCTCAATGAACAAATTATGAATTTCATGAACTTATAAATGCATGCGCAAATGAAACAACGAAATATATCGGGGAATATAAATTCATTTCATGCACACAACATGCATATTTCAGGAAATTTATCACAGGAAATAACAACAAAATCATGCACATAAATAAACTCATTCTCATGCTATGCACATGCATCCAAATGAGTAGTTCAAAATTGAGATTTTATTCAATTCCACACATAAATAATAATCATCCATAACATAGGAGTTCTAATTAAACATAAACACAATAACCACTTATCTTTGATTGAAGTTGTCTAAGAAATTGGTTATGGAAGAGCAATGTTCCACCCAACCGTAGGTCTCTATCCAACCTATATTCTTTCAGCTAAGAGGCCACCCTCGATTTGGGCCATGTATCCACTAAGGAGGAACTTCTCAGCCTCACTCACAACCAAAGACACAATCGCTCATGCTAAGCCAACACATAGCAACGTTTATCCACGGGGGCGTCACTTCGGGACCAATATGATATCACGTTCGTTCATGTTGGGGGATTAAAAATAAAAAAATTATAAACCAATATATTGACCATATAATAAGGGTATAAGGGCTTCTATTATTTTTTATATAAATACCCCAATACATTGGGGCCTTTTTTATTGCAAATCCATACCAGATGGTTTTCCCAGCAGAGGGAGCACAGGGCACGCATCAGTCCTGGGTTTTTTGGCATGCATGGCTATCCATTGAGCATGAACAAAACACCATGTGATAGCGCAAGTAGTTTTATTGTAGGAAAATGAGGAGACCGGGAAAATTTGTTTCAGCGGCCAAAGACGACCATGGAAACCTTGTCCACCAGGTATGGTTGAAGATCCTTTTTCATTTACAATGCATTTTGGACTAATCATCCTGCTGTGGATGTAGTGTGTAAGGGCATACTGGAATCGAGCATGCCTTTCCAGACCCTGAAACTTCATCATTTTTTAAAGGGATACAATATTCTGCCCTTCCCCTTCGAGCTGGTGCTAGAAAATGGTCATAGTAGCGAGGGTAATCCCAATGTAACATAGATCTTCCTATTGTGTTTTTATTTAGGTTAATGATGTAGCCTTGGGGAGATAGGACATAAAGGAACAACGCCCTCAACAGGATATAGAATAATTTTTTATGAATGCCTTGGCCAACTCTCTTGACACTTGAGTGTAGTTGTAGAGATTAGGGAATTTCATTCGACTTCACTATTGTAGAAGGATAGGGTATACAGAAGAAATGAAAGGGTGTAAATCATAGATGAATAGACATAAGAGATTAATGGGTTCGAATCGGACCGGTTGTTTGTAGGATGCTCCCTTTACTCTATTACTATGATTAGAAACCAGCGATCATTCACTCTATGAGAGAGAAACTGAGTGTCAATAAGAAAGCTCCGTCGAGATACATACTAGCGAGGGTAATCCCATGGTAACGAAGATGAATATACATGATAGATAAATTCTTTTGATTGTATGGTTCTTCTTCTGTGATGGCCACTATGAGAGAGAAGGGAGTTGAGCTTCTGAATGGAGAGGTACTGAGAAAGCTTAGAGAGGTGTGGGGGGTTGAAAACAAGATTTACACCTGCAAGCTTAAAGTGTACATGGTTGTAGGAAAAATGGCCCCCTTTGAAGCCATTTTGGAGTGTCGGTTGTATGGGCCCTTATCGAGAAACCTGGATTTCACTATTAGGGTTATCTTTCTTTGACCTATGTTTATAATCTGTGTCCTGGTAGTTTCCATTTAGTTGATGTCTTTTGAGGGCGTTTACTGATTACTCCTCTTTTCTTGCCAAAATACCCATGATATTTCTTAAGGGCTCTACTATTTTTCTTTGCTGGGGTTGCACAAGATTTATTCACCCTAATTCCCTTTGACTTGTATTCATATTGTGCAGCCTCACCCTTTTTGTGCAACATAATCCTTGATAGGAGGTGTGCTGATTGAATTGACTTACCTTGAAGCTAAATTTGAAACATATTGCTTCTTTGGAGAAGGCAGCACTGGTGCAGTCACGCTCTATATCTTTTGTTCTTCCATTTTTGGATCAGCCAATGATTCAGTAGACCTTTTAGCATGTGCACTCCTCTCATCCTTATCTCCAATCTGCCATTTATCCATATGCTTAGAGGACATTGAATCTTTAAACCATGGATCCATCTGCTTCTCCTCTACCCATTTAGCAGGTTCTGAAGAAAACCTTATAAAGGATTGATATGAATATGAAGACACCACATGTTTCTTACTACCTCCTGTTTCTATTGCTTCTTTTTAGATCAATGTGTCTACTTTGATACATTCTACATTTCCCTTAACTGACTTCTTGTCATTATCAAAGCATTTAGTATAAGATTTTTCATCTTCAGAAATATTGTATGCATCATCCTGTCCAGTCACACCAGTTGCCACTGGCTTCACTTGAGTAGTTGAGGCCTCTGCAACACATGCAGACATAGCTTCCTGAGCCTGATGACTTCGTTTAGAGGGAGGCAGGGCAACTTCATAACTCGGTAGGATACTTCACAAATGATATTTATCAGCCTTTGGTGGAAAACACATAGGCCTTTCCATAAAAATTGAAGATATCTTCCCATGTGGAAAATCACCTTCAGTTTCAAGACTGTTAGAACTTAAGATATACAACATTTTTCTTATATCATGAATGGGAAAGAGAATGGAAAATGGATGGCATGAGAGTACTAAAATCTAGAAACTGTCTCTAGTCAGCTGGGTATACATTTCCAGTTTCCAGAATGCCTTTGGATGTTGGAAACCATTTCTAGGACATTCTAGAACATGGGAAAAGCCTTCGCAGTTTTTGGCCATGTCCAGAAACCAACAAAGGCCTTTCTTGACAGCCCTTTGGAAATTGCTCGCAGTTTCCAGTCTTTTAATTTTTTCTTAAATTTTTAGCTCAAAAGAATTTAAAAAAGCAACAGAAAAAGGAACGCTTTTCTAAACCTACCCAACCCCAATAAACCCTAAAGCAATATATCTTACATATGAAAATTGAAAAAATAAACTAGAAAACACATTTTGTGATAGATGACGGGAAAAACCAGCAATTAGAATATGACATATTCTACATAAAAGTCATATTTCCATTACCAAAAACCCATTCCCTGCCATTTCCTTTTTCTTGTTTTGTATACTTGGGGACAAATGATATAGAGAAAAGAAGGAGATGAAAAAGAATTTCCTCCCCCTACATGCGTGGTGGAATTTCCTCTTGGTGCAAGAGGATAAGAAATTTTAAGCATGCAAGGAGGTCTAACCCCCTTGGATTTGGTTGATTGATGTTCACTTTTTAGCTTGATAATACAATAAGCATTTCTAGTTTAGATATTACCTAGTTAATGGTTTTCACCCAAGTTTAAGGAGGCATATTCACAATTCAAGTGATCCTTCTCTCTTGTTTTCTCACCAAAGGAATTTACAACAAACCATAATTGCTTACAAGTTTTTTTTTTCACTTCGTAAATGTAAAAACTGATTTTTGGTCATTATTCCTCATTTTCAAATTTCTGGTTTAAGTAGTCTAAGTGGGCACATAAACTAAATGAGGAAATAAACCAATGCCTTTACTTTCCTTTACTTGCTTCACCTCTATATTTGCTCAATTTATTTTGAGGTTGATAAATTATTAACCAATATGAAAGACTTTATGTATAACCATAGTAAACTAAGCTATAACTCTTATATGCTTAGTGTGCCTCATGTGCGCCTTACCCTTTTCCTTGTTTTTTAGTTTGCCCAAAATCAAGTGGCCGCTCTACACCTATTTGGCCTAATTTCCCTATCTTAGTAAGCATTGCTTTGTAATGAGTTGGCTTGTTTCCTAGGGTTTGTCCTTTTAGGTCCCTTCCCTCTTAAAGGTCATCTTGCCTCCTAGTTGGTGAGTGTAGTTCTCTTATTCCTCACTCCTAGGTCAAGGGAATGCCTTTTTCCTCCTTAGGTTAGTGGAATCCTTCAACATTATAGAAACTCCATAGGAGAGTTCCCTTCAACCTTCTCCTTCATAGAAAAATGATGCTCTTGTTGTTTCATTCTAAACATTTTTATTCCAAGGGAAGGTTGTTAAACCTTTCCCCTCTTGAGGAAATTTGATTCCTTTGTTTTTTTAACCTTTTCCCCTTAAACTTCTCTGAGCCAAACTGCCCATGATCTTTCTTAAGGCCTCTGCTATTTTTATTTTGCGGGGTCGCACAATATTTATTCACCCTGATGCCCTTTGACTTGTATTCATATTGCTAAACCTCACCGTTTTGTGCAACATAAGCCTTGATAGGAGGTGTGCTGATTGAATTGAATTGCCTTGAAGCTAAATTTGAAACATCTTGCTTCTTTGGAGAAGGCAGCACTAGTGTAGTCACGCTCTGTAGCTTTTGTTCTTCCATTTTTGGATGAGCTAATGATTCAATAGACATTTTAGCATGTGCACTCCTCTTATCCTTATCTCCAATCTTCCATTTATCCATATGCTTATAGGTAGGTATCTGAACACTAACTCACATCACCATCCTGCACAAAAACTTCGGTGTTATAAGCACACTTGATGTTGGAATTTAATTCATGATACATAACTCTACAATCCTAGTGAGAAAAACCCTTACTAAAACTGAGTAAACACCTCTCAAAACAGTGCACTATTTAGACTCAGAGACCTACACTATACTCTCTAGTGCAAACACTGCATTAAATGGAAAAACTCCCAACAATGGATTGTTATGTGTTAATCTGCATAAATATTAGAATTCTGGAAATGGTAACATCATGTAGATAGCAGCACTAGATCATACATAAATTTATTACTCAGATAAGAA
>LPNX010380112.1:90618-111867 GCA_001517045.1 Pseudotsuga menziesii
TGTTGTAATTTTTAAAGCATGCATGCGCCTCTAAAGGAGAATGACATTTGGAGCAGGAAGGTAAAGCCAACCTTGCTTTGCAAGAAAGGTGTTCACCAAACCAAGGCGCTCCCTTTTTCATCTTGATTTTCTAGAATCTTCAACGCGTACAGCTTAAATTGATGGCATCAGCAAGGTACTAACACTTGGCATTGTCTTAATTTGCCTTGTTTTTTATGCAAGTAGATGAAGCACTTATTGCTACAGGATGAGCACACTTTACAAAAAGCCTTGGCCTTGAGAATGTAAATGTTCCTTTCTTAATGAGAAGTTGGTCTCTTTCTACTCTGTGTATGATAAAATTTGCAAGGCTGTAAGATATAAATATTGGTCACAGCCATATGATTATTTGTGGGTGCTGCTTTCCATGCTAAAAGCACCTCGCAGGATTGGATTTTTTATGAGCTTCCATTTGTTTGTTGATTTAGATTAATGTAGTTACTCAAAGAGGTTATGTCCTGGTTGATGAGCATATGCAATTTATTGATGCAGATGGAAGTACGGTTAGTACAATTGATATCTTCGCCGACTTCTAAAGTTTCTATTTAAATATTCATCTTATGTACCATTTAATAGCAATAGGACATGCACTTGAGTTATTTAGTATTCAATAGATTTTTGTTTATGATCATATATTGGTAGAGTCCAACAATATTTGTTACATCCATCCTTTCTTTCAACTGATTATGGAGTTCTTTGTTCTAAATTGCATAGGTTCCTCATGTATATTGTATTGGAGATGCAAATGGGAAATTGATGCTTTCTCATACTGCTAGTGCACAAGGCATCTCAGGAAAGTAGCTGATTGTGTGTTTAAAACTGGTTTACATTCTAGGAGTCATGTAATGTTAGCTTTTTCTTGCAGATTTGGAAATTAATATCTAAGTTTATTTTAGTTTTAATACTTATGAAACTTTATATTGCAGTCATTGAGCAGATTTCTGGGAGGGACAATGTCCCTAACCACTTGAGTATTCCAGCAGCTTGCTTCATGCATCCAGAGATTAGTATGGTTGGCTTGACAGAGGTAAAATGAAGAATCTATGTTGTGATTTTTCATCCATGCTGATGCCTTGATTATTCGATTGAGGGAACACAACAAATGCATTAAAATAGTATATATTTATAAGATTGCAGTAACTGCAGTTATTCTGCATAATGAAAGAATACAAAATAATTAATGTTTTCCATTTAGGCCTTAATGCCTCATAACATAGCTTGTGATTGGATATTGATTGCTCCATATTATTTTTGGATGATCAATACCAGTGTTTATATGGTATACTGTATTCCATATATTGAATTTCAAAAAGCATTATTATATTTTGATTTTTTTTCTATATGGAGCAGTTTGCACAATCTTAATTATTTTGAGCCTTTGCTTCAATTGTGAAATCAAAGTTGGCCTTGTAATATGCTTTTATTTCTTAACACATGTACAATATTCACATCAACATGCTCTCTAGAGTCTATTCAGCATCACCAAGCCCAATAGGATCAGAACTCCAGCCGACAACTCTTTCGAATCCATTTTTGGAACATTGATAGTCTTCAATAGCATGGATTATCTCTTGTTTATTGTTCATAACAAAGGGACCATATTGGACCACTGGTTCATTCAGTGGGTGGCCCCCAATTAGGACAAATATGCAGGGAATTTTTGACTTGTTCGAGATACTCAATCCATTGCCAGAGCCCAACTGAACAGTGTGGTGAGCACCAATAGCTGATGACGCAAGATTTCCAAAAAATGCCTCACCTTCTAAAACATAGAAGAATGCATTCCAACCCTTTGGAACAGGTTGGTGAAGAACAAATCCTGGCTTCATTGTGAAATCCAGGTACATTGTTGGAGTTCGGGTATATACAGGTGACTTGATACATAGTTGTGCGCCTCTTGTTGGAAATCAGGCATGTTGGTTTTGTGTGCCCATGGATCGACATGGATCTCATCCATTGGATCATCTCCAAGTGTCAAGAAGAAATAGGGCTTTTCAAAACCAAACAGATCTACTAGGACAAGATTGCAGTCAGATTTAGTGCTCTTCTTGCCCATATTTACTGCTGAAAACATCCTTGTTTTGCTGCCAATCTGCTACCAGTTTACAGGCCTCCAAAAATCTAAGAAGTCATGCTGTAGATGGGTATTTGTAGGCTTTGAGTCTTCCATAAATCCAAGGAATAGATAACTTATAGACATGTCTGAAAAGACATCATCAGTCTGCTCTGTCACTGCTATTTTGTCCAAAATTTTATGGAGCAAAATATCCCTGTGTCTTTATTCTCCCGTGTCTTCCTGTGTCTTTTCTGTTCTTTCCTCAGTCTGTTAGCACTTGATGAAAATATCCCTAAGCCTTGTAATGATGATATAGCCCTGTGATAATGATAAAAATTAGCATTTAGGTCTTTTATGTTGATATAGCCCTGTGATAATGATAAAAATTAGTGTGGGCTTATGGGTGATTGAATTATTTTTTCCTGTTATGGTATGGTCTTTAGTGATGGAATATTGTTTTTGTTACTCAAGGTTTTAGAGTTCCAACTGGGGGCATTGAGTGAAATTAGTGAATATTTCGGTGTTGAGTCCCTGGTGGTCCAGTGTGAGCAGATGAAGGATGCACTCAAGGACATGCCTTTGAGGAAGGATCATAAATTGGAATTACTCCATTCCAGTCCTGTAACCTTTTTGCGGAACTGCCCAACTTTCTTATCTGACTTGCCAATATATAGAAAATATATATTCCTAATATATAGGAATGCATAGCAATAAAGGCCTCCAATATTTGGTATTTTTGTTCCCAAGCAATTTTTATAAGAATTGGTGAAACTTTAGCCTTAAATATTTGAAACACTTCCAACCACTTTGCTAGATTTCATTGGGAAGCATATTTATTTTGAACTTGCAACTTTCCATGGGCTCCATAATTACAGATGCTAATATAAATATCCTGTATGCAGTATGTGAAGCCCAAGGTGTACACACTGAACTGTGGAATGGCCTTTGGCAAGGCAGCAATGATTCTGTCACTTGGAGCCAAGGGAAATCATGCTCTTATGCCTAGCTCAACAAGTAAGTGTACTATGTGAGTCTCTACTTCATTCAGGCTTATGCAGTTTCTCAATAAGTTCAAGGGCACACTCATAGCTTGTTGCAATATGGTTTACTGGAACTTGAAAGTAAGATATCTTATCAAAATCCAAGGGTCAATCATACGCAAGTGTCAGAAGCACAGTTGAAAATGTTAATAAGATTTGTGTTTTTTTCCTGGTAATTTATGCGATCTTAGTAGGTTCATATATCTAGTCATTATTTGTTAAAAAACATGCTAATGATCTGTCTTTTTTCTATCATAGCAAAACTGCACCTGCTAGTAGTGAATAAATCCAGTGGTTCTTCCATCGATATGTATATCAAGGTAATATTTTTCCCTTTTTTTAAGATGTTACTTAAGAAATCTCGAAAGTCGTTCTTAAGTAACAGGTAAATGCTCACTTAGCTCCTTTTAAAGGAGTGTTTAATACTTATATATTCATCTTCTTCTATTTGTAAATGTATTCATCTTCTATTTGTGTTTAATGCATCAATTAAAGAGTTAAGTGTAAGTGAAAACTGATTTAGATAATGGTGATTTTAATTTGTGTTGTAAAATGATGGGAATTGGTCAGTTGTCAAACAAAATTTTATGAAGGCTGGCATTAATGGAATTTGACAATGCATGTAGGATCAAGGGCATCACATTTTTTAACCTATTGATATGCCAAATTGAGTCCTGAAATCCCACATGTAACCTTCTCCATGACAAGAATGTAGGTCGTTACTTACAATTCGATGGCCTGATATTATATATATATATATATGAGAGAACATACCTAAAGGAGAGTCTTAGAAACACTGAGCATATCAGGAGTTTTGATAGTCTTAGAAACAATGGGCTTAGCTAGGATGCCCGGAAACCCTTAGCAGGCTTCCCGGGGCCCTGCTAGGGATTTCTGCTATTTAGCACAACTTTTACATTAAATTGTATATACTATTGGTACATTATCCTACAATACTCCAACACCCCTTCTTAATGCTACAATAACAACAAAAACATAAAACTAAAATTTCTTTGTAAGTAACTTCACTTTCCAATTCCATAGTTCAAAATCAATAAGGCACTCCATCTAGCTGTCTCATCACCCTCACAAGGGTAGTATTCTGGAATTTATGAACACCTCTAATTCCCTAACTCCCATGTTAGTGCAACTCTTTGAATTCCTAAGTTCTTGATTCCAAAACTCCCAAATCTAGTTCTGAATTTGTGAATTACTTGGACAACAGTCCATGCTTTGTTAAATCTTCTCTGATTCTGCTGTGTTCTTCTGCTCGTAGGCACAATGAAAATTAGTATGTTGCAGTTGAGTTATATCTGTCTAAGAACAATTGCATTCTCAAATCAAATGTTCTTGCTTGTCTCTGAATCACGATATAGGTTGTGTAGGGTTGTGGCCCTTTCTCTTCTTTCCTTCCACCTTGGTTTGAATACTTTGTTATTGTGCTCAAGTCCTATTGAAACATGCCCATAAATAATTTTGTTCCTCAAAAGAATCTGTTATGTTTAATAATCTGTGTTTAATAATCTGTGAGAAATGATGTTGTAACTTGTTCTTCATGTGCATGAACACTTGCTACTCAAAATGTGTTCTTGTTTGCATAGGGCTTCCATTCTCCTACCAATGACATTGAATATGACAATGAGTTTGCTATAGTTACCCCTTACTGTGTCTGGCATGCTTTGGTCTTCATGTTACCCAACTCTCTCCATGCCGTCTGCACAAGGTTTCTATAGACATATCTTTGTCTATAAAATCATGGCATTTAGGGTTACTGTATACAAGTCTTCATGCTGCATTTAGCTTAGGGTCTTTGCCTTCATCAATGATTGTCGGACTTTGAGTTAATTCCAATTGTATGCAAGATTTTTCTAGTGTGCATAGATTGTAAGATGCTTCTTTGATGGTTGTTGTGGGCATTTCCTCTCCATCATTGCGTTGAACGAATGGCTTTGATCTTTTCCTATTTTAATTTTCAATACAGGCTTACTAATGGCTTTGAATTCTATTTTTATTGAAAAATGCAATTTGAAGTTTAGGAAATTTGCAGTTGACATTTACAAGACTTTTAAATCTCCCCCTCTTTGAATTCTTGTAATAATATTAAACTTTGACCTTTTAGTTATTGTTGAACAGATGGATCTTTATTGACATGAAGCACAAAATTAAAAATGAAAATTTTGTCAAGGACACTCACAAGGTCCTCTTTGGGTCTTTTGAGGTGCCATATCCTGTTTTTAAATATCTTGAAAATCACAAAAAATGTATATTCCTATAAATATCCTGTATGCAGTATGTGAAGCCCAAGGTTTACACACTGAATTGTGGAATGGCCTTTGGTTAGGCAGCAAAGCTTCTGTCACTTGAAGCCAAGGGAAATCGTGCTCTTATGCCTAGCTCAACAAGTAAGTGTACTATGTGAGTCTCTACTTCATTCAGGCTTATGCAGTTTCTCAATAAGTTCAAGGGCACACTCATAGCTTGTTGCAATATGGTCTATTGGAACTTGAAAGTAAGATATCCTATCAAAATCCAAGGGTCACTCATACGCAAGTGTCATAAACACAGTTGAAAATGTTAATAAGATTTGTGTTTTTTTTTTGGTAATTTATGCAATATTAGTAGGTTCACATATCTAGTCATTATTTGTTAAAAAATATGATGATGATCTATCTTTTTTCTATCATAGCAAAACTACACCTGCCAGTAGTGAATAAATTCAGTGGTTCTTCCATCGATATGTATATCAAGGTAATATTTTTCCCTTTTTTTAAGATGTTACTTAAGAAATCTCGAAAGCTGTTCTTAAGTAACAGGTAAATGCTCACTTAGCTCCTTTTAAAGGAGTGCTTAATAATTATTATAGGCCAGCTGATGAAATTATGTCTTCTTCAGGCAAAAGAGTTGGAAGTAAATACACAGTATTACATTGAATTAGTGGCAAAAGGAATTGGAAAAACACAAGAAGAGATTGCAAAGGATATTCAAAGATCAAGATAATTTTTCCCATAGGAAGCAATTGATTATGGTATTGCTGATAAGATCCTCCCAAAACAAGGTTTGGTCATGGAGAAAAGGGTAAGCATTAACCATTTTTAATTCATTTATACTAAATGTTTTGCCTTAAAATTTAACCTAGGTTTGTAGGATTGTTGCTGAACATATTCTACACTTCCTTCTCATTATGTTCTTTTCTTTGATTCTACATTGATAAATCTTTTCATTATATTTAATGAATTGCAGAACTATGATGAGATGCTTGCTCAATCAAAAGCTGCAGGGATGAAATCTGGCAAGGCTGGTCCACTGGCTACTCCAGCAGGCAGGCCCTAGGTATAGATCATTGATGAGTTACCTTTTCCAGTTAGCATGAGTTGTTTAGAGATTGCTACAGCTATCATTGTTGGAATAATTTGTATAACCTGAAAGATGTATCTTAATACGACCCTTATCAATCTATGTTATTTTCTAGCATGCATACAGTGCTTTGTATATTGTCAAAATTGCAATGAGCTTCTGGACAGGTTGTAAACAAACATTCAAGGCAATAGGATTAAATGCCTAATGAAAGCAAGCACTCTAGAAAATGTAAATCATGTATTTCATTGATCTTCTCTGCGTCTGTGATTTGTTGTTTATATTGTAATATTTTGCTTAATTACACATCTTGTTTATGTGTTTTGGATTTTACTACATAAAAGATTTTAAGCCCTACATTTTATGTGAACTCTTCACCCATCATCAGGGAAACCAACTGTAAGATAGAAAGCAGCGTTGAGTGGGCTTGTATAAGGTAGGAGGGAAAGTCAGGCTATATACAAGGTAGAAGGGAAAGGAGAGGAGGATACTGTCCTCCTCTCCTTTCCCTTCTGCCTTATATATATTATATAGCCCATGACTTTCTGTCCTACCTTACACATAGCATATGACTTTCCCTCCTACCTTATATTAATAAATAGGTGCACTCCTCATTTGCAACATTGCTTTCCAACTGATTGGTTTCCCTGATTATGAGTGAAGAGTTCATCTGAAACGTTGGGTTTAAAATCTCTTATGCAGTAAAATCCAATAATCACATAAGCAATATGTACACCTGCATATATCTGCATTCTAATATAATTATAGCCTATTGCAAACCATTTTCCCTTTTTGCCATGAATCTTTTAGTTTGGAAACAATGTTCGTTGCTTGTTTATTCAGCAATCCTAACTCTTGAATAGAAAATCAATTTATTTGATGCAAAAAACTATTTTCACTGAACTTGATACACTTGAAAACTTATGTACATTCATGGGTTTGGGTTTCCTTTTCAATTATTAATTCTATTGGTGTAGAAAAGATAAAACTTAGCATTGTCTTGGGTATTTAGATCCACCCGACTGTCATGAATGAAACAAGGTTGTAAGATTTAATTTTGTTTGATCCACTCATACACATTGGGTTTAATCAAAATTTGGTTTTGGATACGATTAACCATATCACAAGATAAACTCCTTTTCTTTCCAAGAAAAGCCTCACAGGATTCTCCCCCTCTTCCTTGGAATATCTTGATGGAGGGCAGCTCAACAACTAGCTGCAATGGTGGTTGGTAACCTAGTTAGACTCAGCAGGACTTGAACCTCAGCCAGACTAGAACTAGAGACCTTACAGTGAACTCCACCTTGAAATATCCTCTTTGAACTGATTGAGATAACCCATTGGGCTTCACAAGGTGAACCCTTTCCATATGGTCAAACCATATTGGTTGTCAGGTTCATTTGCAAACTGAAAATGAAGTTGGTGAAGACGATTATGACTCTAATCCAACCACAAAATTTTTAATGCCAGAGTCTACAAGACAATTTCTGTACACTAGATTGGGTTATGTATCATAGTGCTTTTGAAACGTTGTTGGAGATATTTTTATGTAGTTTGGTTGGTTGCTTTGTTAGAGTCACACCTCCAGAATTTGCCTTGAATCTATGTTGAAGAAAATTTGTCAGTTTGAAGACTAAATTTGAAATTGCTCATAATGTTACTGGTGTTCAGTTATTTGGCTCATATTTTTTAGCTGACTTTGCTTCTCCATCTTTTTGTTTATGTCTTCTGACCAACTTGCTTGTTTGTCACAACCCTCGATTTTTTTTTCTTTTCCCCATAGATGATAAAGAATTTGTTTGAGTAAAACTTAGCTAGGAACTTGGTGACGAGGTAGACATCTGAACTAGAAATACAATCTTCAACTGAAAGGTGGCCTATTTTGACATCATGAATTTATGCTTTAAATGCTCACAAGTTCATTGGATAAATGGATGCCAGCTCGATTCGTCCATTCCTCTCGTTAAATTCATATTGTTTTTAATCTAAAAAGATTAACAGTATGCATTGAAGATTCCAAATCAATTTTGTTTCTGAAGTTGTACAATCTCCTAGATACCAAAATGGTGCTTGGATAAAAAGTCTGTGATGGAAAGAAGCAGTTATAAATGTTGTAAGTTTCATTTTTGAACCCTTCTTAGGGAAAACACACTACTGTTTGAGATTGGTACAAATAAACCCTCTCTTATTTGTTTTGACATCATGTGATACATTTTAATTCCTAATAAAGTGATTTGCCTAAGGGCGCCTATCAAGTGTCGCCCTTTCTTGTGTTTAGTTTTTTTTTCCCTTAGATAGAAATATAAAGGGGTATAAAAAATGTAAAAGAAAAAATGGATACATGCAATATATAGGGAAAATAGGGGTTTTTAAAAATCGGCAAGGCATATTGGGAGGGGGTTAAAAAAATGATTTTGGGAGGTATTTTCCAATATTTTTTGAAAATAGGGGTATTGTTTCATATGCCACGAACGAACGTGCTATGGCATGGTTTCACTAAGTGAAGACCCCATGCGTTTGTCAAGCATGCAGAGATATAGGGAAGGAGATTGTTAAGCCAATGAAATCAACCACAGAGCTGCAGGCATCTTAATTGATATTACCTATCCTTCTCACCCACATTACCTACCACACCCAACACAAGGAAGGTACCCTACTCTGATACACAATCCATCAGGCACCCTTTCCCTCTAGTGTTTTTTAGGATTGGCATAGAAAGGTCTAAGCTACCAAATATTTAGAGATTCTTTCCTTAATTGGATTTATCAAGCACTTTCGACCTCCAATCTCTCTTTTCTAATTCAATCCACTCTTGGATTTCTTGAATCTGTCCACGTGACTTTCAATCATGAAATTCAACTTCTAGGCCTCTAAATATGGGTCTTATCATGCACTTTTATGTCTTTAACACTCTCATATTCATCCCATGGTGTGTATATATGGATTCCCCATTGGATTTTACGTCTCACATGAATCTATGGGCATATTTGGCACTTCAAAACATGGGTTCTTTCCAAGTTACGATTTCTGCAATTTTCACTATTGGGAATGCATAGCAAGCTAGAAAATTCACATGAGCTTGTTCAACAATGGAATGGGGAGGATGAAAAATCAATTCCCATGAGGAAGAATGATTTATGTTTCAAGTAAACCATGCCCATACCCATCCATACAAATTTATTGGTTTCCCATATTCCATTAATCTCATCAGTTGATTTCTCAGCTACCATCTTACAACAAAATAAAATGTCATCAAGGAAAGTCAAGATAGCTTCTCAAGATGACATTTGGAAACACAAGGTTCAATCCCACAACCTCTCACCTCTCCCTAGTGGATACACATGGCCCCCTCAATTTAGTTGCTTCCCATAGCCATCTCTTGGACTTTTAATTGCATTATAAATTTTTACATGATTTTACAATTTCCATGGCTTACTAGTGCATGGCTAACAAAATAAAAAAATTGGCATTTAATACTTGAGCATTCACTAGCGGGGCCTTATCCATGAGCTCCATGCTAAGAATCATACAACGCATATACATAATATTCACATATAAATCCAATACACTCCAAGGGTTAAAATGAGGGTATTACATTCCCCTCCCCCTTAGAATAACACCATCCTCGGTGTTCTCAAAGCTTGAAAAAAATGGGTATGCCTATTTCTTGGCATCCTCTAACTCCCATGTAGCCTCATCGGGACCAAGGTGTTTCCATTCCACCTTTACCTATTCGATGGCTTGGTTTTGAAGTAATGTCACCTTCTTGTCGAGGATGCGCACAGGCTTCGAAACTCTCCCTCGAGTTCCACCTATATCACATTCCAATCAATTATGTGATTAGGATCATGTACATACTTCTAAAGAAAAACAACATGGAAAACATTATGACCTCTCATGTTAGCAAGAAATGCAATCATATATGCAACTGGTCCTATCCTATCAAGGACTTCAAATGAACCACAATATCTTGGTGCCAACTTGACACAACTTCCCATATTTAGGTAACTTTTCCTTGGCTTCACTCTTAAATAAACATGACCCCAAATTTAAATTCCCTGTGCACTCTTTTCAAGTATGCATAACTTTTCTGCCTATCCTGGGTTGCCTTTAATTTCTGCCCAATCTTAGAAATTTCTTGTTCCATTTCCTTGAGAATTTCTAGCTCGAGTACTATCCTATTCATCGGAATATCCCAATTCATTGAAGTTATGCATCCTTTTCCATACAATGCTTCAAATGGACTCATTCCCAATGATGCTTGATGTCCATTGTTGTATGCAAATTCTACCAAGTGTAGGTAACTCTCCCACTTGGATGGTTTATCCATCACGTACATGAGTCAACACGTCTTTATGAACATGATTCACCCTCTTCGTTTGACCATATGTTTGAGGATGATACACTGTGCTAAAGTTCAGTTGAGTGCCTAATTCCTAAAATAACCCTTCCCAAAATTTAGATCTGAACTTTGCATCTCAATCTGAAACTATTTTCTTAGGAAATCCATTCAATCTAAATATTTCCTTCATAAAAATATTTGTTGTCACTTGCATTATGAGTGGACTTGACCAGAATAAAATGAGCTACCTTTGATAGTTTTTCCACCACAACCATAATTGAATCATGCTTCTTCATTGTTGTCAGTGAACATGTTAGAAAGTATATAGAAATTACTTCCCACTTCCATTCCAAAATGGGAAAAGGTTGTAATAGTCCGACTGGGTTTTAATGCTCTGCTTTGACTTGGTGGCACTTTTGACATTGAGTGATGTATTCTACTATGTCCTTCTTCATTCCATGCCAAAATTATTTCTTCCTTGTTTTTGTTATTGTATTTTGATACACTAGGTGTCTAGAATATAGCATTTGATGAATTTCATCCATTACTAACTTCTTTAAATCTACATAAGTTAGAATGTATAGTTTGTCTTTATAAATAAGAAGATCATCTTCTCCAAGATGGTATCCTTCACACTTTCATCTACTTTTTCCCTATTGCAATTTTTATTTAACTTGAAGGTAAGTTTCATCACTGTGTTGGGATTCAAGAACTCTTATACTCAAATCTAATTTTCATACACTTAATGATGCTATATGATTTTTTTTTGCTAAGGGCATCTGCAACCTTATTCTCTTTCCCTTTTACAAGATTTATTTCAAAATCAAATTCACATATAAATTCCAGGCATCTAGCTTGCTTGGCATTTAATATTGGTAGATCAAACAAATGATTTAAGCTCATGTGATAGGTTCTAAGCTCAAATATTCTTCCTAACAAGTAATGTCTCCACATCTTGAGAGAATATACTATGGCTACTAATTCTAAATCATGAGTTGCATAATTCTTCTCATGCTCTTTTAATTTTCTTAACTCAGAAAATCACAAATCCTTATTGCATATGCACGTCACTGGATCCTTCAATGCAAGCATCCATGCACACTACAAAATCCTTCTTTGGATTTTCAATCTTCAAAACATGGGTGGTGGTAAGTAACTTCTTCAACTATTGAAATCTTTCTTCACATTTTCCAGACCATGTAAAGTTTGTAGTCTTCCTTTGCAGCGATGTAATTGGATGAGTGATCTTGGAGAATCTTTCAATAAATCTTCTATAGTATCCTACAATATCCATAAAAGATCTAACATTGGTAACATTATTTCGAGTAAGATAATCCATTATGGATTCAATAATTTTCGGATCCACTACAATTCCTTCTTTTGATAAAACATGACCTAAATACTGTGAATTATACTTGATGTCAATCTTTAGCAATGGGATGTTCAAATAAATGTTATCAGAGTTACCTTTATGTGCATTTGATGAAGTGCTGACAAAATATTTATTAGAAAAAAGATAGTTATTATGAGTATGATGGAGAAGGGGGAGTACAAGGAGGATCTCCTCCATTACCTTTGTTTCCAAAAGTACTCCCTACTTTCTTTATTTGCTTCAATATCTTATTCTCCACTCTTCTTTGAAAAATTTAAAACAACTTCTCTACCATGTTGGCCATCTGATAGAAAGATTTACGGAAAGATTTATCATCCTCTTCCTAATAGTCTTCATCCGCTATTTTCTTAGCTCATTGTGCATATCCGATTTCTGTATTAAACGACTCAATTTGTCCTTTACCGACATTAATATTTTCCCTAGTTAGCATTCACAAACTCATAGTTCTTGGGTTAACACAAGCTCTGATACCACTTGATCTAGTAACGCCAGGATCTTTACAGTTAACCAATCAAGAAAATAAAATGTGAACCACGCTAAATCCTAAATTAATGAAGCGAATAAAAATGTTGAACTAAAAAGATGTAACAAGCTTAAGAAGAATTGTAACCACAAAATTGAAGACAAGAAATTGATAAAAGAGTTTGGAAAAATCCCTACGTCTTTGGGTCCACTTTTAGTGCGACCGGTCGATTATTTATTCAAATGCAAAAGTTACAATGAAATTTAGATTTTATAGAAACAAGACTGTGCTTATGAACAATAATTTACCCAATGCAATACCTCAAGCATTCATGTGCAACATAGAATCCTCAAGCATGGAAACCACTAGAGATCCATAGTTTGAATGAAAGTCTAACCAATGCTTTCTCTATCTCTCTGTCATACCTTCTCATTCTACTCCTCTTCTCCTACTCGACCAACCATGTCTACACGTTTAAATAGAGAAGTCAGACAGGTGAAGATCCATGAAGTTTGTGCCACTTTTAGGAATAAATCAATCTTGATGCCCCAAATATCCTGAAGGATTAGAATCCATGGCCAAATTAGGACCAAATTTGCATGAATTTAGGATCAAATCCACGAATCCACCTCTAAAAATATCTACAAATCCAGAAAACCAAATTTGCAGCTAAAACCCCCAAATTAAACTAGAACATTTGATCAAATATACCATTAATTAATCTGGACCATTGATCTGCAACATCTTGACGACGATTTCCCTATTGTTGAACTATAAGGCTTCCGAATCCGAAAGGAAAATATCAGATGTTGGTAGTCGATGATGCCGAATCTGAAACCAAAATCTTTTTGAGCCATGAGTCCCAACTTTTCCATTGTTCTTCCATTCGGGAGTCATAAGTCATCCCAAAACAACACAACAATGCCATGTAAACCTGTCGAATTTCCACTCCCAACTATCCAATGTTAGGGGTCGACAGTCATTGTTGTCAACAAACTTCCAACTAAACCACACTAACTCTCGATGCTTGATTGCTCCAATGAAAAAACTTCAAAGTGTTGTAACTTAGTCATTTCAAGTCCAAATTTGATAAACTTTGTATCATCGGAAATCTCTTAGTGAGCACTATGTAACTGTAAACTTCCTTAAGAAATTGAAGAAGATGAAAATCGATCAAATGAGAGATCCTCCTGGATCACAACAACTCTAAATACACCCATGAAATGGTGAAATGGAGTGATTTCCTTTTGAAATAGAGTAATTTAGGGAAAGATCTAGGCCATCAGACCCAATCTCTCAAGGGTTTCATTCCCCAAATCCAAGAATCCATGAAAGCTAACAAAAATTCCTCCAAAATCCATTTCTAAGAAAAATAATTCATTATTAACCATTCTTGATTCAAAATCAACCATGTAACAAGCTTGGACAAGTAGGAATTCACTTGAGTTGCAGGACATAATATATTTCAATTTCAATCTCAGTAGTCAACTGAGCTTGTGAGGGATTCTTGGGGTTTCGAGGAGTTGTAGGTAGGTTAATATTTTGTGG
Source organism: Pseudotsuga menziesii (assembly GCA_001517045.1). NCBI lineage: Eukaryota > Viridiplantae > Streptophyta > Pinopsida > Pinales > Pinaceae > Pseudotsuga > Pseudotsuga menziesii. Next base: position 104,854 of record LPNX010380112.1, read on the forward strand.
TTTTGGAAGAGAATATTTGACAACATCTTTCAAGGATGCCATTTCCAAAGGCTTTCAGATATTTGGTCTATCTTCATTGGAAAAATAGTCCATGACTAGATAAATAACCCTAATGAATGAGGGGAATGAGTGTGAAAATAATTAAATATTAGCAATGAAGAAGATAAGTACCTAGTTATGGAGAAGAAAGGTGTGTTTCACATAGTTGATCCTCCCCCTCCCAATGGTATTGGATGGATATAATCAACTCTAAATCATTTTCGTGACTATTCATGGCTACATCTTCTTTGTCTATGTTTGTGGATTTCAATAAAGAAAAATTTTAAGGGTGAAATTTATCCCATTGGCTAATTTTGGAGGTATTTCCCAGAAACAAATTTCCCATTTCCCATATTTTTTCTAATATGTTTCGCCCAAATTCCATACAAGTAAAAACAATTACACTAAACATCACCAAAATTGTCCAAAAACTATATCAAACATTTATAAATTTGAATACTCTTTTTTAAAACTATTTCCATACAATTTATGGTAGGAAATTTGATAATTAGTAAGATTTACCAAGGTTTCTACACTTCAAAAAAAATATGGATCCTTGAAATTTCCCTAGTTTCAATCAATGCACAATAAAGGAGTGAGAGTTGGAGAGATATGTTGAAGAAATGATGCTAGAGTTGAATATCTAGATCCATGTTTTCTTTTGTGTTAATTAAATTCAAGTTTACATTAATTTAAATTGTCTTGTGTTAACTAAATTCAAGTGTATATGAATTTAGATTTTATACATGGTGAGAGATGAACTTGGAAGTTCACATAGCATAGAAGTCTCAATATGTCAAAATACTCCTTACGCCACTAGTACAAAAGGAGAGATAAATGATAAATAGTACCAAAATCTACATATATATGACCATTTTTTATTTGATGATCACTAGTGGATAATTTTCAGTCTCTTATCATGTGACAAAAAATGTGGTCATATTTAGTTTAGTCATTTATAACTTCTCTTGTGGTCATTAATTTGGTAGTATATTTGGTCATTAATTTGTTCATATATTTGGCCATTAATTGTCACAATTAATGATCAAATATACAACCAAATTAATGACAAAAAATATGACCAAATTAATGATAATGAGACAAGCTATAAATGATCAAACTAAATATGACCACATTTTTTGTCACGTGATAAGAGACTAAAAATTAGCTACCAAAACTGTCATTTGGTCATTTATATGTGAATTTTGGTCATTTTTTGTCACTTATCTCATATATTTTGGTCACTAATTTAGTTGTTTTTAGGCATTTTGTTTGGTCACTTATCTCTCATTTTTGGACATTAATGTAATTGTTTTTAATCGATATTGAAATATCATTAGGGCATGGAGGAATTGAACCACCAACCTCCTTCTTGTAAGGAAGACACTCTTCCAATGAGCTAGCACCCTTTAAGAATTTGGGAACCTGACTTACAAAGTCCTCCATAATTGTAAAATAGATCAATACATTCCTTTGAGTATCGAATGAATGGAAAAGGATGATAACTTGTATAATATCATAAGTTATGATTAAGCAAGTTATGAAAATCATGCTCATAGATATGGAAAATGCTATACGACATTGAAATTAAATAGGATGAAACAAAACCTAGAGATCAACCCATTCCAAAAACTTGTTTGAACCCTTGTAAAAGTACGTAAAGGTTCTAACTCAAATGAACTGAAATTGAAAATTGGTCAATAATCCATCAAATAAACTAAGAAAAACAAAAACCTTTCTCAATAATTAAATTAGTATTCAAAATTCCATATAGGCTCTGAATTTGATATTGATGGAAAGTGACTCCCTATTTCACTAGTACAAAATTCTATAATATACCTTATCCTATGACAAGATGAAAGTGTCATGGCTGCATTCAATTACAGTGGATGAATTTTGGGATCATTGTTAATAAGGTAATCTCTATTCTATGATATAATCTTATATAATTCTATTAAGATAAATATTGTGTTTCTATCTCCCTCTCTCTTGGCTTCATGGCAAGTCTATCAAAGACACCGGTTAGACCTTGTTCACCCTATCTTAGGATATAGTGAAGAAACTGCCAAAATTCAGTGATAGAAAGATTGTTGAAAATACCTTCTTAAATACTGTTCTGTGGAAAGGATTTATTAAAGGATTAAAGGGGATTTTTTGGTTGCCACTTGATATATTTCTTAGTAAAACCAGTTAAAACTTTAGAGGATGCTGGTCTATGAAGAAAACATTACCATATAGGTCACCTTTTCATACCAACATTAGGTTAAGATAGTGTTTCTTCTCATTTACTCTGTATGATGAGTATATTATTATCTTCCTACCAAGTTCATAACGTTATTTTGATTTATTTTAGCTGGTGGTGTGAAGTGATCCATGCGCTGAGGAATATCATCTTAATAAAATAGTGGACTACGAAGATATTATATTGTGACCATTTTTTCTTAATTTTCTTCCATTTAGGAACTGGAATGTTGTCAAGAAGAAAATGAAAGTACACCTACTGAAGAAAATTTGTGTTGTGATTAAATCATAAAACATAAATTTTGACAATAGTTGTAGAAACTAGGACTAGATAATAACAATGTTAGAATCAAACCTTACAATACATAAATAAGAAAATAAATTGAAGCTACCCTTATATAAAACAATAAATACTTAGTGGCCACATACATAACCTCAAGAATTAACATCTCTTAATGAAATGTTGAATTATGAAGAACTTGTATTGTGACCCAGTTTTCAGAATTGTTTTTGGCTTGGGCACTAGAATGTTAATAATTTACTAAAATGTTGTTGGAACAACATGGAATTATACCTAGGAAAGATGATAAGATAAGATAAGTTTATTAATGTCCAACTAATGACCACAAAAGTAGGTCAATGGGACTAGTGAATACAATGGATACAATTTTAATTGAACCTAAGTGCATTAATTGTAAACATACTACTAGAAACTCAACTTATGAAATAATAATAATAATAATAATTTGATTGAAGGTCACAACCTAGAAATACATCTAATTAATGTACAAGACCCCCTTGATTGTGGGTTACGGGACCCCCTCCATGCAACAATTTAATTGTTAATGGTAATGAACACACCCTACCCTCTATATTTTAACCTGTAACATGCAAGAAGTAAACATGTGCTATTAACCACTATAAGACCCTCAAATGTGAATTTTGAAAATGTGAGGGAAAATTAGCTCAAGTAACAATCCTTTAATAAATCCCTAGGTTATGAAAATAATAGAATGATATTAAGATAGCCTCATATAAAAACATAAGAAATTTTTAGAACATTTTCTCAGATGTTCTAGTTCTGTCAAATGTTACCCTAGGTGGGTTTTTGGTAACTTAGTGGTCATTACCAACTGAATTACCAATATCCCTATCCAATCTCTTCAATTATTTTACGATTCCAAGTCTTGCAAGATTAGTACCACATTGGTTTATTAACATTAATAAAGTTGAAATATACTCTAAGATTGAAGTAGGTTGTCTGGACATGGGCAAAAGAAAAAGAATTAAGTAAAAATAAAGTCAAATTTCATCTGAACTATATTCCTAAAATAGATTTCATGGCAATACAAAAATACAAATATTTCATTCACCTACAGAAGGATTGATAATTTGATAGAGGAAGGCATACTTAGAATATAAGGATCTTAAATGAGCCCTTGACGTTCCACTAGAAAGGGTAGATCCAATAGATTCCATGGATGATCCCTTTCCATCTGTGTCATACCTTCAAAGCAAGAGTATGAAGGATCACATGGGGAACATTTAATATGAAAATGATATTAAAATAAGAAGAAAATTAAAATGTATATAACAAGATTCAAGATGCACTACAACCAATTTGACTTTTAGGAGGGGTTGTCTTCTGCCTCCAAATGTCACTTTTGGGGGGTGGTTTTGGCTTTGGAGTCGGTCTTTACAAAACCGACCCTAATAGCACCGACGCTAAAAGTTTTGAATTTTAGGGGAGGTTTTGGAAGAGATCAAAACCGCCCCTAAAAGTGATTTTTGGGGGCAGTTCTAAACCCCATCCAAAAGTGAATTTTAAAAGCGGTTCTAAACCCCCCTCATAGACACCCATGGGGGCAGTTCCAACGCCACCCCCGTCCCCCACCCCCCCTTAAAGAGTCCTTAACACAAAACTTTGGGGGCGGTTGCAAACCCCCCTCACAGGTACCTACAGGGGTGGTTTCAAACCCCCCTTGTAGGTACCTATAGGGTGGTTTCAAACCCCCCCATAGGTTCCTACAAGGGATGCTCTAAACCCCCCCTAAAAATCCATATTATTAACTTTTGGGGGTGGTATTAAAAAAACCCCCCCAATAGAAATGACTTTAAAAGTTTGGAATTTTAAGGGATTCTAGAAGAGATCAAAACCGATGCTAAAAGTGACTTTTGGGGGTGGTTCAAACCCCCCTTAAAAGTATTTATTACAAAATTTTTGGGGAGGTTATAAACCCCCCTCGTAGGTAATTAAGGAGGTGGTTCAACCCCCCCCTAAAAGTATTTATTACAAAACTTTAGGGGTGGATATAAACCCCCTCGTAGGTATCTACGAAGGCAGTTCAACGCCCCCCCCCCACCCCCAAAACTATTTACAAACCTTTGTGGGCGGTTATAAACCCCCTCGTAGCTACCTATAGAGGTGGTTAGAAACCCCCCCTAAAAAGTGTTTACAAACTTTTGGGGCGGTTATGAACCCCCCTCATATAAACTTACAAGGGGGTTTGAACCCCCCTTGTTGTAACATACAAGGGAAGTTTTTAACCCCCCTCATAGTGACATATGGAATCAATTTAGAACCCCCCTGATAGCCATAATAAATGATAATAATAAATATTTTATTAAAAATATCAATATTACAATATCATTAGGGCACGGAGAAATCAAACCTTCAATCTCCTGCTTGTAAAGTAGGTGCTCTTCCATTGAGCTAGAACCCTTTAAGAATTGGGGAGAGGGGTAATATTAACACCAATATTGCATCATTTGTAATTCTAACAAAAGGCTAATAATCCCAACATTGTTTCTGACTCGAGAGACCTAAGAAATTAGTATGAATGGCTATGGCCTTATTTAGATATATGCTAACCACTTCAAATCCTATGATGTAATCAAGATAATGTAGATGTATGTTAGGAAATTCACATTTAGACTCTTAAACATATAATTATGCGTCCAATTGACATCAAGTTGGAATTTAAAAAGATGAATATTATGCCACCCAGGAAGACACTCAGTTTACTTGATTATGATCATGCCACTATACAACACACAAAGTAACAACAAATAAATGTGTCGTGGAAATCTGTATATTTGAATATTATGTTGTTTTATGACAAAAAGTTATATAGAATTTTACCTTTTTTGTAGTGGACTTAAGATGGGAAGAGTAGGGGACTGGTGCAATCAGCTATGGTTAGTTTATTGTTGCACTTGTCTATTGTATAAGATGGTTTTGTTCACAAATATATCAAATACATAAATCTTGTTTTTCATCGTTTCTATGCTACTGTGATTTGTTGTTAGGTGGTTGGTTCATCCTTATTTCAATGACAAAACCCAATAAGAAATTTGATTACTAAAATTTGTTTCTAATATTATTTCACTAGCTTCCTTTAACATGACTAGAAACACTCCATTTCTTAAGATAACAAGGAACTCATGTATATAGGAGTTGGAGTATCCAATACATACTGACATGGGTTCTGAACTTGACACTTGTAAAATGCAGAAGGAGGCACCTGACACCCTAATTCCTGTCAATTGGCATATGCTTTCCTTGTTGATTAATTTCTTGCCTCTTGAACATACTTATGACTGAGTTAACACACTTTAACTAGTTTGTAACAAGTTACCTAGTATGACAGGAGTTAATTTGGATGGAAAAACATGGACAAAATCAAGCCATAATACATAAATTGATTCAACATCCAGTGCCTAGCTTGAAGTTTGAACGAAAGTGAATCATTTAATTCACCAAAAATAGTTTTAGATACTTCTAATGTTGTAGACCAACAAAAATAAATGCTTAGTCAGTAATGACCAACGTCTGTAATATGGATATTGCTTCTACAAACTCAAGGAAAGAGAAAACCACCAAAGAAACTCAATGTTAAGCACCAAATATCCATCAATAATAAGTGTATTTTTATGAAGTCCAAGACACAATATTTTGTACATAAAACACCCTTGCATATACATGTATAAATTTATGCAGTATTAACCTTTTCCAAATAGATTCCTACAAACAAAATCCTAGAATTACAAGAAAATAAATGATGCTTTGCATATACAATTTCTAGTTTAGTTATAAGCAACAATGCAAATTGCTTTGCAATTTGTACCAATAGGCTAAGCCACTATATGCATTTTTTAAAATATTCTACCAAAACAACCAATCATAAGTATCAACAATGCCAAAAGGTTCTGAAATATTCTGAGTAAGTCGGTTTGGTTACCTTCCATGGTTGTTGAGCAAAGGAAGCCACGAACTCTCTGTTAAATACAAAGATAATAACACAGCTCTGTTAATGATATTTTTAATGATGTTCAAGGGTGACATTACCAAAATAGTAACTTTCCCAGACAATTAAACAAAACAAATCCATATAGAAAAAAAGCATTAAAAGAAATGTAAACATTTCCTAAGAATGTTCTTAAGAATATCAAGATTTTTAGATTGATTTCAAGTGATGTTCAAACTTCAAAGTATTTTCACGTATATATGTGTGTGTGTGTGTGTGTGAAACAACTCCATACATAGTGTGAAACAACTCCATACATAGAAAAACCATTAAAAGTAATGTAAACATTGCCCCAAAGTGTTCTTAAGAATATCAACATTTTTAGATTGACTTCAAGTGATGTTCAAAATTCAAAGTATTTTCCCATATATATATATATATGTGTATGTGAAAGAGATATATATATATATATATATATATATATATA
>LPNX010380112.1:111987-135356 GCA_001517045.1 Pseudotsuga menziesii
GATTAGAATAAAGAATATGAGAACATTTGAATGGTTTACAGTTTAACCCGACTAATGGATCATCTTGGAGAGTAAATTCATTCATAGAATCCCAAATTGTTTTGGATACATCTTCCCATACAGAATAAACAAGTGTGTAATGTCTTCTTAGCAACCCAAACTAATAACCTCATTAGCACCCACGAATCAACAGGATTTCCAAAGTGGCGATGTGCTCCTATAGATGCAAAGAAATAGTCGACAATTGCAACCCAATTTTGACTCATCGTTTCATAATATGATTTGAACATAAACAAAAATTCACAAGCATATTTAAAAAAAATGGTATCCACAGATACTTACTTGAGAAATGAGGAATATAACTAAGTATTAGGATTCCCTTTGATAAGGATTTGATGCAATTTGTCATCATTTTACTCTTGAAAGTAGACAGTTAATGGCTCCAAAGCACCAGTGTGGGAATAAAAGGAATACAGAGTGACATTGTTGATAAAACCAAAACCCAAATTGGGCATTCTTGTCAAATAAAATAGCTTGAACAATTCCTAGATGAGGTTGAAACCATTGTTCCACTCGTGCAGAATTTTAAACTTGTCAAATATCAAGTACACCATGTTAGGAAATTTAAACACTTAATATATCTGCTAGGTAAAGTGTGTTTCTTTAGTATGCATTAGTATGCATTTGTAAATATTCTAATCCGACGGTCATGATATGCTCTAGACATAAAGTGATCCGACGATTCAACTTCTCTTAGATCATACCTACCATTGATCCATGGCTTAACGCCCGATTGGTCCATGATCTCTATTTAAAGAGCATTGAGGGTTCTTGGCTAGTTGATCGATAATGAGAAGCTCATGTAACTTTTTTTCTTTTGCATAATAAATTGCTCCAAGTAGCTATTTGGCTAGGGTTGTGGACTGTTTCCCTCTCGAGAGTTTTAACCACATGACAAACATCGATGTATTGATTTGTGATATTTTTGTATGAAGTGGTTGCTCTAGGTGTTCGGTCTTTTGGGAGTACCCTGTGTACCTTAACATGGTATTAGAGCATTTATGAAGAGCCACTTTCAGTTTTGATGAAGATATGGAACCGGTGTTGCTGAAAATTTGAAAGGGTTTCTAGTTCTGGATTTTCTGTGCATTTGTGGCCCATGAGATCTGTTACATTGCATTCAGAGCACCGTTTCCATTGGGAAATAGTTTTTGTTTCATCAAAAACCATTTCCGGTTGATCCAGAAACACCCATTTCGGCAAATTTGAAGGTATAATGTTACAATAATGGATTTGTTTAATTTTTTTTAAATCTCTCATATTTTATCAGTTTTATTATTAGATCTTTCTTGTTTTAGTCTCGGACTATTGCCTTCCCTGGCTGCGTATGCTCTTTTCCGTACACCTTGTGTGATCGCGGCGAATCAGAAACATAAAGGGAAAGTTTTTTTCTTGTCTTCTCGGCTACGTAACTATTTGCTGTGCACCTTGTGTGATCACGGCAAATCAGAAACAACAAGAAAACTTGAAAACGTAGACTTTTCAGGTAAGCTAGCCAATATCTAACCCTATTGTGTGGAAAACGTTTTTTTTGTTTTTGTTTTTCGTTTTTGTTTTTTGTGATTTTTTGAAAAAAAAGGAAAGCATGGAGAACGAGAGAGAAGAGTAAAAAAAAAAACCTCTTTCTCTTTCCATTCTTTTATGTACTTTTTAAACTTAGCTCACTTGGTCCAAAGTTTCTTTATTCCTTAATAGGTCTCGAGTTCAAGTCTTATTAAGCTACTTTTTAGTGCATGCAATTTCTATTTTCAAGTTACTTTATTGTAAAAGTGCATCTCAATTAAATAAAATAAAATAAAAAAGTGAGTCACTTAAGTCTTTTAATTTATTTCCGCACTATTTAAAGTAACATTATTGTAAAAGTGAATATCACTTATTCTACAAAAGTGATTCACTTAAAAGCAACTTTATTGTAAAGTGATTGTCAAAGGTTGATCTTGGGAAGAGGGGGTTTCTTTTTTTTAGTTGGTCAAGTTAATATCTATCACGTCACTATTGGGGACATCTTCCACATTTTTTTTGATCAAGCATAACTTCATCATCTAGAATCAATTTTCAGTTCTGTTTTTTTTTAAATCACATATTTTTTCGAGCTCTTTGCATATAGTCAATTAGTTTCTATTCTTTTAGCCATTATTTTATAGTATGACAGCCCCTTGTGATATTATACTTATAATTTCTAACTATTTCTCATGGAAATCTTATATGGAGGATGTTCTACGAAGTAGGGGACTTTTCAGGATAACCTCAGGGAAAGAAATAGAACCCATTGATGATGATAAAAAAATTAAATAGACAAATAAGTGTGATGAAACTCGTGGATTGATTGGGATGTCAATCTCTACTGATTTGCAATTCCACATATCTGGAATTGATGAACCTGATAAAGCTTGGGAAAAGTTGGAATCTGTGTTTGGTAAACACAATGAAATTCGGGGTCATCAACTTGAGAATGAGTTGATTTCCTTGAATCCAAATGACTTTTCATGCATTCAAGACTATTTATCTAAGTATAAAACTCTTAGACTCTTATGTGAAGAATGCAAGATTAAGAAAGAAGACAAACAATGTATTTATCATATTCTTTCCAAGCTTGGACCTGCATATTCTGTTTTTGTATCTACATTCTACTCCATGAAAGAATCCTTGACTGCAGCTAGCTATCAAGAGCCTAGTCTTGAATCATTTTGTGGTTCCTTAATTAGAGAGCAAGATAAACTCATTCATCTTGGAATAATTAACAATTCAGATACATTTGGGAAATCCTTATTGTCCCAATAGAAAGAAAAGTCCAAGCCTCCCAAGAAACAGAATTTTTGCAATAATAAGCCAAACAACAAGGGTCACAAACCCTCTCAGTCAGCTCATTCTTTAAAAAATGACAAAGGATCCAAGCCAAAAGGAAAGAAGACTGAGCGTCATTACAATTTTTTTGGAAAATATAATCATGATGATGCTAAGTGTTTCAAGAAGATGGCAGCCTTGGAAGCATCAATGAAGAAGCACCACATCAGCCTAGATTTGTGTTCAGAATCTACCTCTCATGGACATGAACTTTGTGCTTCTGGTTACTCTTATATTGCATATTCTTCTTCTACTTCAAATGGGTGGCTCATTGATTCTGGAGCATCTTATCATATGGCTAAGGATCAAGTCATCTTTTCTACTATGCATGAATGTAACACCAAGAAAATATTTGTTGGTGATGATAGATCTCTAAGTGTTGTAGGATCTGGAACAGTTCCAATAGAAAATGGTCATTTCAGTGATGTACTATGTGTTCCAAAACTTTCCTGCAATTTGTTATCAATCTATCAAATTACTCATTCGGGTGAAGGTGAAATTGTGACGTTTACCCCTCACCAAGTTGTAATCAAGGATTTTAAAAATCCTCAAAATGTCCTTGCTACTGAAACTGTTGACGATATTATCAGGTTGTACAAATTTAACAACTTTGGGTCATCACATTTTCCTTCAGTTTTTGTTGCTCATAGTGATAACTTGAGCAAACTTAGCATGAATGATTTGGTCACTTAAATTATCGCTCATTGCAACAAATATGTAAAGACAATATGGTGACTGGTCTTCCAATGGTATCTTGCAAGGATGGTGTTTGTTCTGGTTGTGTACTCGAAATACATCATCGGGAAAGTTTTGACAAACATGCCTCTTGGCATGCCTCGGTTCCCTTGGAGCTTGTGCATAGTGACTTGCGTGGCCCTCTTCCATCTGCATCCTTTTCTGGTTTCAAATATTTATTAACTTGCATTGATGACTACTCCAGACGCACTTGGGTTTACTTCCTAAAACTTAAGAGCAAAGTATTTAACATGTTCTTGGTCTACAAGGCCCTTGTTGAAAAACAATCTGGTCATCAAATTATTGAGTTAATATCTGGTAATGGAGGAGAATATGTTAACAACAAGTTCACTACTTTCTGCATTGAATAAAGAATCCAACAACAACACACTGTTCCATATGCACCATAACAAAATGGTGTAGCTGAACACAAGAACTGCACTTTAAAAAAAATGGCTAATTGTATGATCCAATCTAAGGGACTAAGTCTTCAATATTGGGCTAAGGCCATAAATTGTGCAAATTACATAGTTAATCGCACACCCACTAAAGTTTTACAAGGTATAACACTGGAAGAAGCATGGAGTAAAATTAAATGAGATGTAAGTTACTTTCATGTGTTTGGTTGTGAAGCATGGGCTCACATTCCGGATGAAAAACGGAAAGCATTACAGCCTAAAAGTGAAAAGTGCATATTTGTTAGATATTCTGAAGATGTAAAAGGTGATAGACTTCTTCAGCCCCATTCACATTATATAATCATTAGAAGAGATGTTAAATTTGATGAAAATATCTTGGCTTGCGAGCCTAACTTGGAAGGTGTGCCATCCTTGGCCTACGAGCCTAATTTGATGATTGTGCCTTCTTATTCTTCTTCTTTCAACTTCCTTGACAAGTTTCCAACTTCATTTTCTGACGATGATAGTGAGGATGAAAATCCATCTCCTCCTGTTCATGTTCCTCCAATTGCACCAGCACCAATGCTTCCTCGATGGGTCCGTTCAACATGTGAAGCAGCTGGTGATCTTGCTGGTTATCTTAGAGATCAACGTCTAACACGTTCTCAGTTCAGTGAGCCTCTTCTCTTTTGGCTCAAGTTTTCGAGAATCATGATCCAGAAACTTTTACAGAAGTTTCAGGAAATCTAGATTGGGATGCAGCTATGGATGAAGAATATCGTTCCTTAATGGTGAACGATACTTGGATCTTGTTCCTCTTCCAAAAGGAAGAAAAATTGTCAAATGTAAATGGGTCTACAAAAATAAGTATGCATCAGATGGAAGTGTTGAAAGACTTAAGGCAAGGTTAGTTGCCAAAGGTATTTCCCAAGTTGAAGGGATTGACTACAATGAAACCTTTGCTCCTGTCACAAAAATGAATTCCATCTGCCTTGTTCTTTCCCTTGCTGCCTTAAATAACTAGAAAGTCCATCAAATATATGTCAAGTCTTCCTTTTTACATGGTGATTTACAAGAAAAAATTTACATGGAACAATCTCCTGGATATGTTTAGGATAACTCTAGCCTTGTCTGTCTCCTTAAGAAATCCTTATATGGAATTAAGCAAGCTCTTAGAGCTTGGTATGCCAAAATGGATAGCTTTCTCCTTGACATTGGTTTTTCTAGATGCCATTCTGACCCCAATGTCTATACCAGGAAAGTAGGAAACCATCTCATCATACTTGTTCTTTATGTTGATGACCTTATCCTCACTGGTAGTGACCCTAAACTTATAACCCATGTGAAATCCAGTCTTAAGAAAAATTTTGAAATGTCAGACTTAGGACATTTGCATTATTTTCTTGGTCTCCAAGTCTTGCAAACCAAAGAATGAATATTTCTTTCCCAGTCTAAGTATGCTTGTAACCTTCTTCGCTGCTTCCACATGGAAGATTGTAAACCAACCCCTTCTCCCTTCCAGTATGGAGTCAAACTTTATGCCACTTGTACTTCCCCTGAAGTAGATGCCACATTGTATTGTCAGCTTGTTGGTAGTCTTTTATACTTGACTCATTCCCATCCTGACCTTTCTTTTGTCGTTGGTCATGTTGCACGTTATATGCAAAATCCTCATGAAAGTCATTGGAAAACAACAAAAAGAATACATTGATATATTCGAGGTACAATTCAGTTTGGGATTCATTACAGTACAGGGGGGAAACCTTTGTTGGTTGGTTTCACTGATTCAGATTAGGCCAGCGATCTTGATGATCGAAAGTCTATTGCAGGTTATGCTTTCATTCTGGGATCTGGACCTGTCACTTGGGCTTGTAAGAAACAACAAGCTATTGCTCTTTCTTCAGCATAAGAAAAATATCAAGCTGCAGTTAATGCCAGTCAGGAAACTTTATGGCTTCAACAGATCCTTTCAGAGTTTGGATTCGAGCACAGCAGCCTACTCCACTTTGGTGCGACAATCAAAGTGCCATCAAGCTTGCCAAAGATATAGTTCTACATCAACGCAGCAAACACATTGAGCTACACATGCACTTCATCAGAAATCTTGTTCATGATTGTGTTCTTGAAATGCTCTATTGCCCTACAGATGATCAAGTTGTAGACATCTTCACCAAGTCTCTTACAGAAGTGAAGTTTTCTAAACTTTAGTCTATGTTAGTAGTTCAGGAATGTGTCCTTAAGGGAGGATAGGCTCCAATGCCTCCTTCCTTCTCCTAACAGTGTTACTTTTGTAAATCCTTCAATCCGATCCCAAGTTTTTCTGAAGAGGGGGTGTTAGGATATTTAAACACTTAGGAGTTAGTTAAGATCAACTTGTGTAATATATCCGTTAGGTAAAGTGTGTTTCTTTAGTATGCATTAGTATGCATTTGTAAATATTCTAATCTGACGGTCACGATATGCTCTAGACATAAAGTGATCCAATGGTTCAACTTCTCTTAGATCATACCTACCATTGATATGTGGCTTAACACTCGATTGGTCCATGATCTCTATTTAAAGAGCATGGAGAGTTCTTGGCTAGTTGATCGATTATGAGAAGCTCATGTAACTTTCTTTCTTTTTCATAATAAATTGCTCCAAGTAGCTATTTGGCTAGGGCCGTGGACTGTTTCCCTCTCGAGGGTTTTAACCACGTGACAAACATCGGTGTATTGATCTATGATATGTTTGTGTGAAGTGGTTTCTCTAGGTGTTCGGTCTTTTGGGAGTACCCTGTGTACCCGAACACACCACCTCTGAATAATCTAATATTCTAACTTCCTTGCTAGAAGAATCATTATCCCTCTTCCCTGTGTATTTCTGAGAAGGATCACTCAACACCATTTGGTTCTTTTGTGTGACATTGGCTGGTTCAGAATGAACATGAACAATAGATGATGGTTAAAAGAAAACCTACAACTCGCATAGGAAAAAGGGTGGTTCGGGTGCTTGAATATCTCTAGAACTGCATTGGTTTTGTCTGTGGAAAAGCCCCCATAAACAAGCAACAGGGTCATGAAATCCGTTGGATCCCCAATGAACGATATGATTTCTTCGATCTATGTCTGGCGTACAGGAAACCCATCGTAGAGGAATTTAATAAGATTTTATCTGTTCAATATTTTGGAGGGTTCCTTGTGAATGTCAATGGATTGTAGTGAAGACGAATAAGAATTTGGTTCAAACTTCAAAATTTTGAACCAAACTATAGTGAAAATTTTACAATTAAATTCCTGAAAGGAATCTTATTTTGGGACCATGAAAAGATGAGTAAGAGGTTCATAATGGGATTATAGAATTTCATGAGAAAGAAACAGAAGAGCCTGGTAAATATGAAGGCCAAGTCGAGGCAATGGAGGTCAGTTTAGAAGTCAGGATCTCATTAGAACCTGATAGTTCTCCTACAACAAATGGAGTTGGTAATCATTTGCACATGTGTTTGCTGCTTCGAAATGTGCATAGGTATTCTGTTGAGAATATGGATCTTCTTCAGTCTGTGAAATTGTCTTTTGTTTCTAATGAGGGGGACAATAAAATGGAAAATCTTGGGGCCGAATCTAGATATTTAGAAGCCAAGTATGTGTTTTAGATTAGTGACAATTTCACATTTGAGATTGCAATGAAGAATGTTCCTTCTGGAGAGGGTATATATGACTCAATTTATCTTACCTAGTCTGGTGATATAGAAAAAAATGTTGGATGTTAGAAACCCTCTCAAACTGACAAAACAAGTGAAGTGATTCAGAACAAGGCTTTTGCACCATGCCAAATTAGGAAAGGTGAAGTTGAAGCATTTCAAGACATGCAAATGATAATGTTAAAGCTGCAGTCCATGAAATAATTTCAGTACTCTGAGAAAGAAGTTCTCACTTTGTTGAAGCTAAAGCTAAACCCGTTTCCAGTGGAGAGAAAATAAATAATCTATCTAGGGTTACGGGGTCAACCAAGAAGCCTACCAGTCATGATAAGAAACCTGGTAATATTCAAGCTGCGGTTTTAGGCACTATCACCACTATCTGCAGTCCATCAGTCCTCCCAGAGAGCCATTCATCTAAAATTGGGGCTAAACAGGAACAAAAGTATTATAGTACAGATCTTCCTAATGTTAGCCCACAATTTACATCATCATTTACCATGCAGTTATCAACATTACCACATTTGAATGCAACGGTAGTGACAACATCAGTGTTGTTTCAGCAACCTTTCAGAGATTCCCAACAAGTATAATTGCATGTACAAATTCTTGTGTATAGGTCTCTTATTCAAGGCTCATTACTAGATGAGGCGCTAATGATGACAATTTTTTCTGATATAGGAGGATCCCAAAATGGTACTTCTGCATTGGATGGAGGCATGAGCATGTGGGAGAATGCTTGGCATATTTTTACAAATCGTATTCATGGCAAGGGGTTCTCTAATACCTCAGACATAACTGCTAAAACTCCTTGCTCGAGCACAACAGGAATAGTTTCTAGAAAAATTGTTGAAGTCACGAAGATTCCAACACCTTCTACATCAATTAATGCTACCGACGTGAGGAATCCCATTTCAGGAATGCGGTCAATAGAATTTCCAGTTCCAAGGAGCCATTTATTGCCATCTAGAATGACTGGGGTTTCTAACATAGGGAGGTTTGGGAACAAAAATACCCCTCGGGAAATTTTGAGTCCACCTTTCCCACTCACACTATCACCACCAGGGTGGAGTACTGTAGTGAATGAAGGTGTATGGGGATCCACCATTTATAGGAGTTTGCATCTCGACCCCCATCAAATGACTGCAACAAGGCATCTCTATCAATCCACACAGCTTGGACACTACCCCACACCAGGAAGTGCTACTCCTTGGTGGTGGAAGTAGATGTTCGGGGAACGACAAAATTTGTTTAAGATGAAGTCAGCTAGGAAAAGACAAAACAACATGCCATAAACATTTTAATGGAGTTTGACGTTCAAGGCATGCCAAAATTTTTATCAGAAAAAAATCAATAATGAAAAGACTGAATAACATACTGGAGACACTTCAATTGAGTTTGATGTGTAGGGAATGATAGAATTTGTAGCAGATAAAATCAATGATGAAAATACTAAAGAACATAGCACAGACACTTTGATTGAGGTTAATATGCTGGACGAAATCCAAGACATGCCAGATTCATTGCAGGGTACATAAAACAAAAAGGTTGGGGATCATGACAATATTAAAACAGTTAACCAACAAGATTGTGGGAAACTAGAACATGTATCAGATTCGATGAGGGGTGAAATTAGTCAGGATAGTGGAGAGAAGCATGCCAGATATTTTTCTTGCAAGGATATTAAGTTGGTAGAAATGCAAGGAATTCCAGATTCCTCATTGGAGCAAAGTAATGAGCATGGTGGAGGCACACATTTCATTGGGACTTCACCCAAGGTTCTTTCATAGGCCAATAAAGATGAGAAAGCAAAGTCTGGAGGTGAGGAAATCATGCCAGTAAGTGATATACACTTACTGGAAACTAGTTTTCCTTTAGAAGAAAAGACCCACGAACAAAAAGAAAATGGCCTAAAGACTGAAGAAAAGAGTTCAGCTGAGAAAATAATTACGACTGGTAGCGTTGGATTCACTACTATAGATGTTGAGTCAGACAGTTAGGTTAAAGATTCAGAGGGGCTGATGATCAATTTAGGGCTTGATTCCTCCTCTATACTAGCCTCTTCTTATACACCATCTAGTCATATTGATCATTCTTCATCTGATTTAGAGTTAACCAATGAAAAGGTTACACTTTAAGGTTCATGATTTGGCAATGTACAATACATAATGGACTTTACTATTATAGAATGGAATTTATGATAATTAGATATGAAAATACACTTTTACAACAGTAAAATCAGCCCCTTATATTCATCATAAATGTCATATCACTTAACATTTTTCCCTTTTACTTATGTTAAATCAGAAAGACATAAATGGTTGTAAATAACAATGCATAAAGAACATATATAGCTGAAATTCAAATATGAAAATTGCACAAGATATGGACAATTGGGAGCTTCATTTATCAACTCAAGATGAAGTACAAGTATACCATATCCTTCTCTCAAGGCTAATACAAAACTCTCCACTATCTAAAAAATCATAACTAGGGTAAATCATCAAACCCTATCTCAACCGAGAAGATCCAAGTGCAAGAATATCTCCAACACAACCTCCAAGGCTAGACCTCTTCTCTTCTTCTTTGTCAATCCTCAGTAGGGTATTCTATTAAAACCACGATCTCTGCTTTCCAAGGGATAAACCTTGACCCTAGACCTCCAATATGCTTCAATAAACTCCAAGAAGACCAAGGAACATAACGTCTCAAGAGAGAGAGAGAACACCTCTGCAAGTGAAGACCTATGAGTGAGAGAGAGGAAGTGCGCACTCTTCTCTAGGACACATATATACATGAGTGAAATCATGTGAGTGAATGGATATGATTGTGGAAGGCTCTCTCCTTTGTCTAATTATATGAGAGGTGAGGGAGGCCAACAATAACCTCGTGGGACGATGCCCTGGTGTTACCGACTAGATTGCATCTAGTCATACGTTCAAGTGAGGCGGCAAAGATTAACAAAATACTTGTTCAAACTCAGAGCTCGGAGGCCCATCAAGCCTTCATGGCCTTTTTTTTTAACCGCATGTTCATACCCCTTCAGGGAAGTTGTAATAAATGTACTAGCATGGAAATTGTTTTGTAAAGGACTTGGCTTCGTAAGACTTAAACGTCAATCTGATCATTTCGAGCTGTTTTTTGCTTTGTCAATTATGCAATGTTGAATAAGCGATGTATAATTTTCGAGTTTTTCACCGCTCCTCCAAAGCTGGAATGGTTGTCTTGGTGGATAGGACTTAGGAGGTCATTAAAGTTCATGTCTCGATGTATATGAGTGTGTTAGGCGTCAATATTGAGTCGTATGGACATGTTATAGGTCCCCCTAGAGTTCCGTCTAATTTTGATTTTTTTTCTTCTGTTTTTAAAGTTATTTTTAATGGTTTAATTCAAAGAAATCAAAATGTAATAATTGATGGGTCCGGAGTCCTTTGTTGGCGTGGGGATGCTCATTTTCACACTCAGAGAATCCTTTTTATCTTAGATGCCACTTTTCAGATGTTTCGGGCTGCTAAAACATCCGTGAAGCATTATTTAGCTAACGAAGCATCAAACTAACACTTGAATGCTAAAAATGCATCATTTTGGCATGAGTCAAAATATTTAAAAAAATTCAAAGGTGATTATTTTAACGATTAAAATATGTGGTGGCATGGTGGTCCCATGTGGCCGTTTTCTTCCTGGAGGGAGACGTCACATTAAAACATATTTTAACTTACCATTTCTTAAAGCCAAGGTTTGAAGTCACGCTTCTTTACCATGCGAATTGTTCAAAGATTAATGTTGGCTCACACTTATGACATGCGAATGGGTGGCGAATGGGTTTATGAGGGTGAATCGTAAATTTATTAGCACCACATTTTATTTACCATTTTAACTATGGTATCACCCATAATGCTAACGCCATATTATACGTACGAATTGGATTGGCGTGAAGGTGGATTTGCACATGCGAATTGGAATTGACGAGTTGGATTGGTAGGTGGAGTGAGGTCGCCTACCTCAATGGCACTTTCTCTTTGCTAACACTTTAGTTAAATTAAAAATTACTACATCGATCCCTTGAATCACTCTTATCAATTGAACTTGATCTTCAGTTTTGGTGGTGCCTCGTGGGCCTGCCTTTGCTATAAATAAAGGGCAAGAGCTATCCATTGAGCTGCAGAGCATTTAATGCGGCTGCACTAGGTTTGTTGATGGTTGGGTCTCTAGCAACTCAAGATCCAACGATCATCAAGCTTGCTGCAGCTGCATTAAATAGTTTGCAGCTCAATGGATAGCTCTTGCCTAAATAAAGCATGCGTCTATCTCATTGAAACTAGTTGGAATTTACTGGGACA
Organism: Pseudotsuga menziesii; assembly: GCA_001517045.1. Lineage (NCBI taxonomy): Eukaryota > Viridiplantae > Streptophyta > Pinopsida > Pinales > Pinaceae > Pseudotsuga > Pseudotsuga menziesii. Next base: position 124,041 of record LPNX010380112.1, read on the forward strand.
AGCTTGCCTATTGTAACCTTTGTTTATATGAGAAATAAAAGAGATTTTGGAGATTTATTTGTGTGGTTCTTTGGTGAGTGGATGAATTGTCATTGTGCTTTATGGAGATAATATTTGTTGGATCCATCTTGTTTCTAAGTACCAAATCTAGCTTGCTTGAAGGACTGGTATCAGTTTTGCAAGGTGAATTAATTTGTTTGTTTATTGCTTTAGTTCATTTAGTATGAATTCCTAGAGATTCAATCGAATGTTTTCATTTGTTTATGAACATATTCATATTGATTTCTAAGTGTATATGCTACTGGATTTGATATTGGTTGTTAAGTTGTGTGATGTGCAGGTCATCTTAACTGGAGATATAGAAGATCTTTTTTTGTCTATCTTATTTCTAACATTCTTGTTTACAGATAAAGTCCCTCGGTGCCCCACAATCAAATCTTGAAGGATCATTTTGTTCTCTAAGCTTCCCCTCTCTCCCCATGAAAAATATATGTGTCACTATGTTTTATCTTGTGGATGAATGTTTATCTTTCTCAATTTTTAAAGTCTGCAATTATTAAAAAGGGTTGTCACTGCTATCAAATATATATGCATGTTAAAATTTAACAGATTGAAGGTCTTGGGAGGGTGAGTGAAGGGAACAAAGACCTACACCTGTATAACCGAGGCTTATCTAGGGCCATAAAAGCTCATAGTATACCTCTAGAAGGTCACTCAGATTTATGACACTCTATAGTGGGTTCAAAATTAGTCACATCAATGCCACAAAAAGGGCTAGTAGGGTCACTGACACTCAAAATTAGTCACGACAAGGCTACAGTTTAGGAGAAAGAGGGAACAAGGGCCATAGAAGGGTAACTCAGAGGTAACATATCCCTCTAGTAGGCTTGGAAGGTTGTCCAAAAAATAAATAGTCCAACATAGAGGAAGTTTAGGGTCACCGCTCCTCATGGTATACAAAGATAATCTCTGTGGGCCTCACTACATGCATAAGGAGGTCTGCTATAGAGCTACATCAAGCTTAGCCAATCCCTAAGAGGGATAATGTTAGAAGCACAGGCCCTAAGAGGGCTATCTCAAGTCAACAAGTTAACATGTAGGCATGGAAGGTTTAATCAGATTGACATCAGGACACATTAAAGTGAAGTAGGCCCTAGAAGGGTTTGGATCAGGGCCGCGTCATTAGATGAAGGGATTATATAAGAATGCATCCCTTCACCTATATCTCTTGATAATTTCATCTTCAAAGGTTCAATATGGTAGTCAGATCATACTTTCAATTATGATCCTTCTTAGAGGATTTGTCACAGTCACGATGAAGGAAGAGTAGCAACTCCCAACTTTGCATTCTCATACTTCATATGAAAATATACGTTCTTGGTCTCTATGTTTTGTTTACCCTCATCTAAGAAGGGTTTAAAGTTCTTTGTCATCATGTATACTTGTTCTTCTAATGAATCTATCATAAGAAAGGTTGTTGGGTTTTTTCCCCTAGGAGGAGAGAGGGTTTTCCCAGGGTAAAAATCATGGTGTCTACTGTGTGTTTATTGTGTTTGCTTTCTTCTGTATTTAGTTTACCATCATATTGATCATGGGAAATTAATATGGTTGATGCTTTCATGTGTAATTGTGTTGAATATTTTTTTTTAAATATACACATAATTGCATATTTAGAAAAAGTTAAAAATTCAACATTAGGATCACCACATACTACACCTTGATAAGTATTGAAATGCAAGTGATAGGGATTGAAATAATGCTTTGAATGGTGATTCAGATTCCATGGGTAAGAAATTTCCAAAGTAGATGATAATGGTGCTGCTCCCATAAACATTTCCTTCCCTTAAACAAGCTTCCATAAATAAAAGAAAGAAATTATCAGAAAATAATTTACATGCTTCTTTTGTTGTTGAATATGATCCTAATAATGAATCATTTAATCAACCCTATGCATTTAGAAAGAAAATAGAAAAGTATTCAAGATAAATGTGTGTGGTCTTTCACATTGATACTTAGAAATTTGCAGCCATGGGCAATGGTTTGCTAGTTGGGAGACTTCTTCCAAATTGCAGTATGGGTATGGAAATTGATGTTTTATTTGTAGAGACTACAACTAACATGAATACTTCTGAAAACTTACATGTACAAGAGACAATTAAACAAATAGTGCCATTTTTTCTCTTCAACATATATAAAATCCACACCGACCTGTAATAAGATGATTTCATAATGAATAAATGCATTTTATGGAGGAAAACAATAATACCCAAAATGTCCAAGCCAGGTGATGCTATACTAAAGGATGTTGGCATTGAAAAAAAACTTTACAAATTAATCTTTTGTGACACCAAACATGATGTGAATGAAATTGATGGAAATTTTATCAAGGTTGTTTCAAGTGCTAAGGAAAGGAATAAAAATATCGATCGATCTAGTATATTTCCTTCAATTGATCTAACTACAAAGTCAAAAGAGAAATGCTTTTCAAAAACAGTACAAGTTGTAGCGAGGGTATGGAGTTGGATGTACCTTTGGGATCCAAATGTTATATTAGCTCAAGTGATAACATGGATAAATTTACTTTTTCAAAAAGGGATAATAAAAGTGTTAGCATTATATAATCCTCCCTTGTTCATATATAGTCTATTTGATCATCTTGTGTAGCATATGGAGACATTATTATTATATTGGGATATGGGGTACACATATAGAGGTTAACCGCCACTGCATGTTCATGCATGAGTTTAGGTTCATATGAGACTATTCCGTGCATTATAGGAGCCACTCAGAGTGCCACCATCAACCTCCATCAGTTGGTTGTGGTAGGTAGGTAGTTATACTGAGTCAACCTTCAGTTACATTCAGCTAGATAACTCTCATTTAGTCTAGCGCTAGTTTTGCATGGTTGCATGGGGAAGTGGAACCTTTTTCCACCTACCTCATCACTCTAGCTGGTTTTGTTGCCGCCTTTTCACACACCTGGGTCACGTGGCAGAAATCTTCAAGCCACTTGGTGTGTCCTTGGGGGCAAGTCTCGAGTCAAGGCTGTCACCTTGTTCTTGACTCCTCCGTTTAGGCTCAACTCCTAACGAAGCCAAGGGGGGTAGACCCTATTAAGTTACTAAGGATGATTTCTTAGTGTGGTGATGTTAAACTGAATCAGTCACTTAGGAGTTTGAATATTTTAACTATAAACAATTAAAGATGACAAGATACGAAAATAAACACACGAAAGCACGCAGCTGATACACAATATATATATGAAGCAAAAATGACCAGTGCCTTAAAATGGAGTCAAATCAATAAGATCAATGTGCTTGCATGTGCTTGGAGTAAATGTTTTGCGATTGCATCTTGGTATGTTTTAAGTTAAAATTGAAGTATGAATTGATTAAATTAGGCTAAAGGGGGACTCCAGATATACCCGAGAGTACTTGGAGTATGTCCAAAACAAAACCTTCATGGCTACCCGCAAGGAATATGTGGGCTGAAATGGAGTCTCTGGGGCTATTGTTCGTAACGCACCCATTAGGGTGTGACAGAGATCGGCGCCCCGAGGTCACTTTTCGGAAGTTCCTGCTTCCTTTGGGTATTTTGCCACCGTAAAGGTTTGATCGAGGTGTTGGATTTTCACCTGATGGTTTGTCAGTTGGGGAGAGTGAGTCCTAATTATGCTAGTCACCCAAGTGATTTTGATACAGCTTGAATGATCAGACAAACTGCAGCCAAGTGCAGAGCATACACACTAGAGTCTTGTAAATTTTAATAAGTTTTAAAGCGAATGTTCTTGTTTAAAAGAAAAGCCTCCAAGAACCTCTTTCAACCCAAGTGGATCTCAATCGGGGAATCGAGGAGGGGTTAATTTTATAATTGCCAATAAACAAATGATGAAAAAATAAAACAACTACACAATTCTGGTTTCTTAATTAATCCTACCACGAATCTCTTTCCCCTTTTGGGTCAATCGGGAAATCGTGGGGTAAGTATTATGATTAATTTGAAAAGTACAATATGGAATATGGAATAAATAAATAAATCAAGTATACTATCCTGCAACTTAGATCAAATCTAGGAAAAAATAAATAAGCAGAAAGCAATGAAAAGGGCACCGACGCAAATCCCCCCAGGGGGGATGGGGAATGGGCTCGAAAGAGCCTATTCCAAAGGAAAATTTATTTATTATTTGTTACAATATCAGAGGACTGATATATCAGTTCTTCTTGGTCCTTATACAATATCAGAGGACTGATATCAGTTTATTATTTTAAGAATTTTGTGACAAAAGGGAGACCCCTGGGGGGATTTGAGCGCTCCAAAAGCCACTTTGGACAGAAGCTTCCTTTATTCTCTGTCATACCTGATAAAGGACAGTGATCATGTTAGAATAACAAATGCCCAAAATCACTTTAAGAGTACCTTTGGGTCAGCCTACTTTATCTCAAAAAATAGTGAAATTAAACTAGCTAAACCGACGAAAAAGGAACCAAGGAAAGAAAGCTTTCCTTGGGATCTTGACTTGCTGTTTGTCCAGCCAATTAAATTGCACTGATATTTTAGAATATTAAACTTATTGTACAGCAAATGAAACTACCTTAACAGCAAGCTATGAATTTTCACTAAATTGCTTGCGAAAATAAGGTACTTTTAGCTAGATCTCTTGAAATTGAACTTTATGTGCAAAATGAAACTAAGATCTAGACTTTGGAAGGGATCTTGATAATTAGATCTATGTGTGTTTTTCTTGATAATATAGATTAGAGTAATAAGAAACCTTTAAAGTAACCAATTTGAGGAAAGTTGAATAATTTTTTTAAAAGGAGAGAAAGGGGAAGAAAGGTGCTTGTTGTTGAAGCAGAGTCCACAAAGAAAACTTGGTAGTGAAGCACCGAGGGGCATGATATTAGCAATCTCCGATGGAAATAAATGGAATCAAACCTGAACCATAGATCTTCCAGTCACGGTAAACCTGTAAGCTACAACACAACTCCTGCAAACATAACTATCAAATCTGAAGATACATATGAGAAAGGGATGATATAGTATGCAAATAACCTTATTTAACATATAGGTATTAACTCATTCAAACATATGTAGAAAATAGAAAGTAAGTAAGCTTACTTACAATGATTTATCCCTATGATTTCAGAAACCATTCAGGCAGACAATAATTAAGTGCAAAAAATTGAAAAAATAACAGTTTCACCTCGAATGCAGCATGACAATGAAAATCCACACATGAAAGGTACTCCACAATTGAGCCTCCAAAGCTTCTCTTTATTTCAACAAATGAAGATCAGTACACAGTTACAATGGCAAGCCCTTCAGTCCAGCTCTAACTAGCTTGGAAGAGGGAGCCTCAAGCAGGATATATACAATTTGCAGGCCATCTAGCCCAGGGGGGGCGCAATTCCTGATGGAATCAAGTGAAATCAACTGATGGAGAGTTCATCAATGCACATCTGAAGCTGGACTGAGCTTACTTGTCAACCGGGGGCCTGATCTGGCTCACATATCAACCCATACACTGACACATCATCCCACAGAGCATCCAGGAGAGTCCACACGTGTGGAGGAGAGAGAGAGGGCGCAATTCCCCATGAAGACAGCTGTAGATCAACTATGGATCTGATTTGATCCCCTCCTTCAGTCAAGGATTTGTCAGATCCAGTCAATCTTCTCCAGATCTGATTGATTTCAGTCAAATCGGTTGAGAATCCATTGATTTATTGATTTTGGATTTGCTCCATTATTCATCAATTTATTAATTAAAATAATCAATAATTGATTTTTGGGGCTTTCTGACCTGAGTGATGGAAGATCACTCAAAACTTAGGAAATAGTGGGTCCATGGGTTTACATGGTGCTCTTAGCTTGAAAATGAGCACCTACATGACTGAAACCGATTATTTGGCCCACTTTTATTACAGACTCAATTTTTCCAATTAAACTATTAAAAAATAGCCTAAGTTTTGGAAAAATTAAAATTAAAAAAAAAACACTGAAAAAACTAAAAAATTGAAAAATTGAAAAACACCTAGGGGGACTTAGACATGTTCATATGACTCAAAAATGATGTCTAGCATGGTTACACATTGACACATAGACTCTAATAACCTCAATAGGCCCAAATGCCAAGCCGGCCACCCCAACTTTGGAGGTATGGAGTGAAAAACTCAGGAATTATCAGTCGCTTATTCAACAACCAATAATAACCAAGGGAAAAAACACCCTGGGTAGATCGGATTGAAAAATGAAGTCTAAGAGACCGAGTCTTTTACAGACACTATCATGCTAGAACATTTATTACAACTCCCCCATGGGGTATGGACATGTGATATGATACAACAAAGCTTCCCGGAAGCAAGACTGAAGGTTTTCTGAAGTCCGAACAAGTTAACCCTATCTGGTTCACCAAGCTCACTTGATAGAAAACCACTAAGTACAACTTAGGTGGTAACAGGTTTAACTAGTTTAACTGATTGTCGGACTAATTTAGACATCGGGAGTTAGACTAGTGGCTCCCATGCTATTGTTTAGACACTCTTAGTTAGTCATTAAGTCAGGTTTAGTTGGTATATTCGAATCTTATCCACATGATTTGAATTATCCTTATTGTAACACTATTGTATACTACTGGGAATAATGAATATTAATGTTGTAATTCACTAATCAATTCTTATCATATTTTTCTCAAATTTTTCTTTTTCAGTGTACATTGTTCTTGATATCCCACTGCACAATTCACCTCTCAATTTATCTCATTTTCATGTAGATCAATGGTTCAATAATTCAAACATGGTATTAGAGCCTTGTTCAGGCTAGCATCAAGTCTTGTATGATATCCATTGTACACTAGAAGCAACTGAGTTTCCACATAGATCCTGGAATGATAGCTTTGCTCCCTCTAAATTCTATTTAGAGAAGTCTATCTAGGTGTGACAAACTCTGAGAAAGTGTACATGTCAAGGTGGAAAGGCTCGAAACAGACATGATTGTGAATTGATTTGATTTTTGCATGTACCTACGTAGCTTCTTGAGGAATTGACCGTTTCAACATACAGAAGATGGATTCTTCAGCTCTCGTACCTCAAATCCTTACACCCCTCAATTACTCTTATTGGATGGAAGATATGTAGGTAGACTTGCACAAGATTGGTTTGTATAGGATGAAAATAGGCAGAGAAACTGAGCCCCAACAGTATGTTGAGAAGAACAATTTTTCTAATCGGCTTCATGTGCACTCATATCTCCTTGGATATTTTGTTCCATCTTGAGGGAGTTAGCATTCTGAAGGAATCTTGGGAAAAGATTGAATCTTTGTTTGGAAAACAATATGAGCTTTGAGGGAACATATTGGAGAATGAGCTCATATCTCTACAACCTAGAAATTTTGAATCTATTCAGCAATTCTTCACAAAGTACAAGTCACTAGTGATACAATGAAAACAATGTGGATTAGATAGGAAATATTAGTAGCATGTCCCATCTATACTGAGCAAGTTTGGATTTGAGTACTCAGTCTTTGTCTCTACATTCCATTTTGGAAGAGCTTCCATTTCCAATTAAAATATACCTTCTCTTGCAAGATAAATTGGTTCAAATGGGAGTGATCCAAACCTCCAAGAATCAAGCACTCTTAATGTCAGACTCAAACAAAGCACAATCCAAAGGGAATCACAAAGGGAAGGATCCCAAATCCATTGATTCGAAGCCAATGGAAAATCAAAGATCTTCTAAAGGAGCCTCGAGTTCCAAGAAAAAGAATAAATTCGAGAATACGAGATGTCCATACTCTAAGAGAGGATTTCATTCAGATATCTAGTGCATGAAAAAGACAATCGATCAGCTGTCAACACTCATTGAACAAAACAATATTTCCCTCCCACAATGAGCAAACAAGTCTGATGCTGGACAACCAACAAAAGATCATGAAAGATGCATTGCCTTGAAGGGAGGCCTCACTCAGTCGAAAGCTTACTTGATTGATTCTGGAGCATCCAACCACATGGTTGCCTCTAGGTAATCCTTCTCCACTCTCACTCTATCAGGAGGACCTAAAATTCACATGGGATATGACTCCCAAATCCCATCCGCTGGGATATTTTATATTAAAATCCAACATGGTGAGCTCAAGAATCTTCTCCGTGTGCCCTCCCTTGCAGCAAATTTGTTGTCTGTTTATCAAATTACTCATACAGTCTCTCCTAAGAGAGTTACATTTGACTATGAATCGGTTGAAATCACATAAAAAGATGTTGGAAATGTCATAGCGAAAGGGTTTTCTAACCATGCCTCAATGGCATACGAGTTCTCCCATTTATTGCCTGTTTGACATCCAACAAATTTATTGACTCATGCCAACAACACCACCAAGTTATGGCATGAGATATTTGGGCATTTCAATTTCAAATATCTCCAGCAACTCGACAATGACAATATGGTTGAAGGATTTCGTCTCATCCAAACATCAGATGGAGTATGTCTTGGTTTCTTGGTAAGTAAGCATTCCGAGGATGAAGTTGGGAAGGAAACTAGAGCTTCCTATAGATTTGATCTGATAGAATAATGTTTTAGGACCAATGCCTACAACATATTTTAATGGTTCCAGGTACATCCTTACTTTTATTGATGATTGTTTAAGGTTTTGCTGGGTATATTTCATGAAATAGAAATCATTAGTATTCAAAATTTTTAAAGTTTTTAAATATTTGATTGAGAATAGTTTCAAGAAAAAGATCAAGTCCATTAGATCAAATAATGGAGGTGAATACATTACAAGATATTTTCAGCATTACTGTTAATATAAAGGAATTAAAATGGAACACTCAGTTCCATACACACCACAACAGAATGGTGTGGATGAGAGGAAAAATAAATCAGTGAAGGAGATGGAAACTTATCTTCTCTTAGCCAACAATATTCCTCCCTCTCTTTGGGATGAAGTTGTAAACTATGCTTCATACATACAAAATAGAGTGCCTCACAAATTAGTGGTTGGGGTCACTCATTTCGAAGCACTACATGGGCATAAGACTAATGTCTCTCACTTGAGAGTTTTTGGATCCAAAGATTGGGCCAGAATACCCTTGGATAATAGGAAGTCCTTCCAATCCCAGAGTAGTGAATGCATACTGCTGGGATATGCTGAGGATGCAAAATCATATAAGTTGATGGAACTTGCAACTAGGAAGTGCTTCATAGAGCATAATGTTCAGTTTGAAGAATATCAGTTACTTGATATACCACCATACGAAGCACAAGAAGGTATAAACACTCTTCAATTTCCTTTGATGATGATAATTTGTCACATGTTTTAGATTTAGATGTGTTGATGTATATGTAACTTCGGGATGTATTCTTCTATGTATCTTATGTATTGTAACCCGATGTTTATTCCGGGATGTTTCTATTATGTATTTGGGTCATGTTGTTATGCCCCGATGTTCCGATTGGGAGGATCTATAATGTAAACAAGTCATGTTAAGTCATTAGGTAAGTTCCCACAGTTTTGGGGCACTTGAGTTATTATACACTAATTAAGGTGTAGGCTCGGGTAAGTAATATTAGGTCGAGCCTACGTGTGGAAATGTACTTCAAGTGAACGGAAGAATATAAATAGAGAATGAGACTCTCTATTTAATACACACATCATTCACTCTCTTAAGTGAGGCGCACTTGTGGAGGAGGAAATATACTGGGACTAAAAGGCCACTGCTGTTGGGAGATCTCTTACTGTTTTGGTGCTGATTTTATCTCTAAGGAAGTTGCGGGGTTTTCTCCTTTATGGTTTCCCCGAGGAAAACTCTTTGTGTCTCTTGTCTCTTGTCTCTTGTGATATGCTTATGTTTTATTCCTGTGCTTGTTATTCTCTCAGTGAAAATATCCTAAGATCATAATGCTAGCTTAAATGTTGAAAAACTAACATGGGATCAGAGCTAACCTGAGAAGAAGACACTGTGCAGCTGCGGGAACTAGGGCTTCCTAGTTTGTAGACTTTTCTCCACAGATTTTCAGCAAAAGTAAGGTGGAATTACTCTCCTCCCTAGGGCGCATCTTTCTGTCAAAACAGAATCCAATTCTAAGGTTTTTCAGTTTTGGACCTGTCACTGGGGTCAGAAATTAGGGATTTCTACAGAAGAGGAATTTTTCAGTGAGCCCAGTCTTGGATTGATCTCCTCCCCAAAATCGAATTTAGGAACAAATTTGAAGGCATTTGGGTGGACAGAACTCCGGAAAAGAAAAACCCTAGTTGCACCTGAACCAGCTCTGCAGGATTTCAGCTCAAGTTTCAGATCCGACATCTTGAACCTGGTAAGATCTAAAATATTTTGTATTTCCATTTGAGGTTCTTATTTAAAGATGTCTCATCATACCAAGCTTGATGAAAAGTTTGAGGGGTTTGATAACTTCTGAGCTTGGAAGTATAGGATCTCCCTGGTCCTGGAAGAGAATGAATTAGACTCCTACATTCATGAGGAGGTTCCAGTTCCAGAGGGAGATGAGGCTAAGGCCTTGCATAAGAAGAAGATGGTTATGGCAAAGAGGATCATTGCTGATTCTATTAAGGATCATATTATCCCACAGGTGTCCTCTCTCAAGACACCTAAAGCTATGTTTGATGCCCTAACCAAATTGTTTGAAGGAAAGAACATCAATCGGAAGATGACCTTGAGGAACAAATTAAAGAATGTGAAGATCCAGAATGCAGAAACTATCCAGTCCTACTTCACAAGGGTTTCTCAAATCAAAGAGAAACTAGAAGCTGTTGATGAAGAAGTGGAAAATGTCGAGATTGTGATGACTACCTTGAATGGCCTCCCTAGGTCATGGGATGCTTTTATCCAAGGAATCTGTACTAGGAAGAAGTTGATCAAATTCAGCAGACTATGGGAAGAATGTTCTCAAGAAGAAGCTCGAATAGCAGCCCGAGAAGAGAAGATGGGAAATGAAGATCAAGCCCTCACAACTCACTCCAAGAAGGAAAGAAGAAAACATCATTACTCCAAAGGTAAGAGCTCTCATCCTAAAAGAGATCTATCTAGATTAAGATGTTATACATGTGATGAGATAGGGAACTTTGCAAAATACTGTCCTAAGAACAAAGGACACTCCCATAAGAAGAAGGGGAACAAAAGAAGACATCATGCTCATGCTGCAGAGGATGATGAACCATCCAAGAAGAGAGCTAGGTATGAAAGTGAAGATTCTTCAAGTGAGGATGAATATGTTTTGATATCAGCCCTCACAGGTAACATTACTCATGGAAGTGATGATTGGCTTATAGATAGTGGAGCTTCCAAACATATGACGGGATTC
>LPNX010380141.1:0-72228 GCA_001517045.1 Pseudotsuga menziesii
ATCTTAATGGTTCTCATAATGATATATTTTATATGTTCTTCAAATTATGAATTAGGTAAGTTCCAAGTCAAAGATATGAATGTATACATCGAACCTCTTATAGAAGAGCTACTGAAGTTATGGAATAGAATAACTATGCATGATGTATCTAGACCAATACAACAAAGGCAATTTCAATTCCATGCAATGGTTGTATGGACAATACATGATGCCCTTGGGTTAACTTAATTTTGTGGTTTGTAATTTTAAGTTCCACTTTAATTGCATTTAATGATATGGAGTAGTTAGAATATTTTATAAATGATTATATTTGACATAGATATTCCATATGTAAATATTGTAGGTCTTCAGACAAAGGGTAAATTTGCATGTCCAAATTGTGGTCCTAAGATAAAATCTCGACGTTCAAAAAGCTTAAGAAACGAGGTGTTTGATGAGTATAGGCATTTTCTCTCTAAGAATCACAGGTATAGAACAATTGAAAGAAATATTTTCAATGGGAAGCAGGAGACTGCATTAAAACCATGGAGAATGACACCTCACCTTTGGAAGATGCAATACAATAGAAATCGTCATCATGGTACGTATGGATCATCGTATATGAATTTTTATGTATTTTAATTTTTTTTGTGAGTTGTTTGTTGTAGTGGCCATATTTGTTTTATGATGTAATTTATTAATTATAAACTAATATTCATGATGTCCATCGTGATCATGAAGGAATTAATGGTCTTCCACGAGGAATGAAAAGTTATCCTATTCAATTCAGCAGGTTGCCCTCCTATGAGCACCTACAAATTGCTCATTTGTTTGATACAATGCATATTGGAAAGAATGTTACTAAAACATTATGGCGACTACTAGAGCTAAGGAGGGAGAAAGATAAATTTGTCAAAGTGTGCAAAGACATTCAATAAAGCAACCATGCAATGAAAGACGTCATCCAATTTCATACCAATGGAGAACAAGTTAATATAAACTCAATTCCATGGATGTTTACGGAGAAACAAAGCAATGTTGTCAAAGAAGTAATGCGGAAAATTAAATTTCCCACCGGTTTTTGTGCAAACTTGAAGAATATCATAGCTAAAAAAGGTGATTTTGTGAGGGTCAAAACACATGATTGGCATGCCTTCATCAAGGTAATTATTATTGTTATGTCCATATAATTTTTTCTTGTTTGTATACTCTTTTTTTAATAAATGGTGTGGTTTGTATATTGATACAGTATGTTCTACCTCTCTCTCTCCCGGACAACTTCGACAACAATGTCAAACAAGTTATATATAATCTTGGTAAATACATGAGGTAACTAGCGATTACTTGCATGTGCTTAGTGTTTCTCCGTATAATAATTTATAATAAAAAAAATGTGCACTATTTCAGCATATATTGTAATTTAATGTTTATTTTTGTTAAATATCGTTATTGGTTTGCATCACTTGTAGATGGTTGACATCTAAAGAAATCCATAAAGAAGATATAAAGTATTGGAGGAGAGAAATTCCTCGTCTCATGTGTGAAATGCAGAAGCATCTACCATTGGCATTTTTCAATGCACATTAACACTACCTCATACACCAAGTTGAGGATATTGAGTTGTGTGGACCTGTGCACTCAAGGTCCATGTGGATGGTTGAGAGGCACTTGAAATTTATGAAGGGTTTGGTGAGACAACTAGCACATCCAGAGGGTTCTATGATGGAAGGATATACGGTATACCAAAACATGTTGTATGTTAGTGAATATCTTCCTATTTTAGCATCAAAGCTCAATTTACATCACATTTATGATCCGGACTCCAATAACAAATTTGAAGGGGAGCAACTGAAGGGGAAAGGTATATTGAGGAAGCTGAAAGGTAATTATTAGATACTAGATTTTTATTATATCATTCATATTCTAATTGTATTTTCTAGTCATAATTGCTTCAATTAAGAGAATATATGTCTTTGTTCAGGAGATTTACACCTTTCTTTGATTTTAATGGTTATTGTCATTAAACAGTTGGTCGAGAATGGGATGCAATTCATTTATACATTGCAAACAATCTTGACTAGATGAAGGTATGGATTGAACGATGCGCACAATCGAGTCATGGAATATCATGGGAAGGTGTGGCTTCATTGATAAAAGAAGCACAACGCAATGGAGATAACAGTCTAACAAAAAGGGAAAACTATTTGGCATATGGTGTAAAAGATAAAATGGCAAGTATATAATTAATCAAATATCCCTCTAAATCTTTTATTTTGCAAATTAATTTTTGATGTACATGTTCTTTTTTTCCATGTATTGTTGCATAACGATTGATTGGTTGTGTAATTTTTTCGTGTATTGCTTATTGCAGGTAAAACACCATAAGTCTATGGTCTGCAATGGAGGTAGATATTAGATCAAAAAACTGGATGAAACAAAGAAAACATTAGATTTTGGGGTTTCGGCTGTCTTTGAGGTTACCAATGTTTCATCTAGAACTGACAAACATCCAGAAGTCTCAGAAAATCGATACTATGGATATTTGGAAGATATTATACATTATGACTTTAAATCCTTTAAGGTAGTTCTATTCGTTGTCAAATGGTACAGGTTACGATTGAATCAACGTGATCCCGATAGAACTATTATTGAACATGGTAATATGGATTTACCATGGTAAACACAAGGTTATTTGAGCCAGGAACAGAGCCCTATGTTCTTCCAAGCCAACGTGAACAAGTATTTTACTCAGAGGTTCCAGGTAAAACAGTCCGGTTGTTTGTTGTGAGACACGATCCAAAGGGAAAGGCCGGTAAAGTATAACCTAGATTATGGTAATGAAGAGGGTTCTCTGGAAGAAGAATATGATGACGAAGAGCATGATCAACTTGAGTTAGCAGACAATGCCGATGAAGATTATTCTGACGATGACATGATGAGCGCAACTGATGATGATGACGATGATGATATGGCCAATCCTTACAATGTTGACTATGTATCTGATGATACAGATGATGACATGGATGAAGAAGACGCTGATAGGGATGAAGAAGACGATGAAATATATTGAAATTGTCATCATCATCATCATCATCATCATCGTGGTCTTCATCATCGTCGTCGTCATCATCACACATCATCATCTTCATCGTCGTCGTCGTCATCATCACACATCATCATCATCATCGTCTAATCATAATCATCATCAACAACATCATCATCATCATCATCATCTTCATCATCGTCGTTGTTGTCGTCATCATCATCATCATCATCATCATATTCATCATCATCGTCATCATCGTCGTCGTCGTCATGATCAACATCATCATCATCATCATCCTCATGATGACGATCATCATCATCATCATCAACATAATCACGATCATCATCATAATCATGATCATCGTCATAATCATATTCATCGTCTTCATCGGCATCATAAACATAATCATCATCATCATCATTGTCATCGTCGACATCATCATTGTCATCGTTTTTATCAACATCATAATCATCACCATCATCATCAACATCATCATCATTAACTTCATCATCGTCATCATTATCATCCTCATGATGATGATAATCATCATCATCATCATTGTCGTCGTCGACATCAACATCATAATCTTCATCATCGTCGTCGTCGTCGTCATCATCATCATCATCATCGTCATCATTTTCATCGTCATCCTCATGATGATGATGATGATCATCATCATCATCAAGATCATCATCGTCATCGTCATCACAACCATTATCATCATCATCAGGATCATCATCATCATCATTGTCATCGTCATCATCAACATCATCATCATCAACATCATCATCATCATCAACAACATTGTCATCATTGTCATCATCGACATGAACATCATAATCATAATCATCATCATCATCAACATCATCATCATCATCATCATCATCACCATGCTCACATGCTCACATGCTCAACTTTTCAATCATCCTTCAAAGATATATTTTCATTTATCCAAGATAGGGATGTGTCATTATGTAGATGGTTCTTCCCTCATTAATGTGAAGGTTCTTTATTCAAGTTAGGATATAATAAAAATATCCTAATACTATTATGGCCATTTATATAATATAAAATAGCATATAATAAAAATAAAATACATGTAATATAAAATAATATATAATAAAAATAAAAAACATATAATATATAATAACAAATGACAAGTGTATTTGAACATTTCCACAACTCGTTTTGGACAGTTCAGTTCAATTTGGAGGTTTTTGTGAATTTGGGAGTAGGTCCGCTGGAGCACAGGAATCAGAATTGGAGCTCACAGTTGATAATTGGAGGTCAGGGTTGAGAATTAGAGCTCACCGTTGATCATTGGAGCTCACGCTTGCGAATTGGAGCTGACGGTACAAATTTGGAGCACATGGTTCATGTTTTGGAGCTCATGGCTCAACGGGTAAGCATCATGACCTCCTTTTTTTGGGCATGCTATGACAATGGTTTTTGGGCATCCTGTGAGAAGGGTTTTTGGGTGACAAGGGTTTTTTGTGAGTGCTGTGATGTTTGCTCATTTGTGGGACAAGCTTGAATGCAGACAGACCCTTCCTCATTTAGTGGGTTATTCAGGGATTCAATTTACAAACCTTCTTACTTTACAAATGAGAAACTCGTTGTTCGGGTCATGAACTTAGAATAGGGCTTCGCGCCTCACCCCCTCTCATATCTGTGAGTCACTATTATAGTGATCATTCATTTTGTAGCACATCTATAGATGTAATTACGCAATTTCTCTAGTTTTGCACAGACAAGCTTGATCAAAGAATTACTTCAAAGAGACTGATTATTCGGACCTATCGAACGGTTAAAATAGAACTAGGAAATTGGGGCCCTTGACTAAAACTAGTAAAACCCCTCTTAAGGTAAAGAAGGTCAGACTATCTTATGGGACTAATAAGGGAATAAAGACTTCCACAATGAGGAGGTCTTACTTCACAAGGAGGTATTAATTCACCAGACCAGTTCATCCTCATATTCAACCGGTAAGGTCAGATACTGCAGGGAATAGAAGCCCTTAATATTTTAGAAGGAAAGAGAAATAAGGGGTAGGGGTTGACTTTCATGTTTCCAACTCAGGCAAGTCATAAGGCAGGAAAGGAAAGTAATAAATAAAGTAATAAGGGGGTGCCAATCACCCGCCCCACCACAGGGTACCCATTCTGGCGGTGCCAATAAAGAGCAGGTCTTAAGGAAGAGAGCGGTACCATATCTAGGGAACGACTTTGGATCAATCAAAAATATACCATAGGGAATAGATCCTCTCAAAGACAGTACCTTGAAAAACACACTAGTTCGAGGACAAAAGTTTGGGAACAAAGAAGTTGAAATAAGTAGCGACTTTTAAAAAACCAAGGCAAAGCAAACAATTTCTTGGTTGGGGTAGTCACTACACCTTAACATGTTGGAGAATACAGCAGAGACAACCATTACAGGAAGGGTCTAAGGTCAACAATTCAATGCCAAAACCCTCAAGGATTGGGGTTAGGAAAATTGGGGTGACAAACTAGGATGCGTTCCCAAAGCCCTGTTAATATCATCGTCAAACAAAAACTGTCCATGAGGACAGAGTTCAAGAACTCTGTCCACATGAACTATATCTCACAAAAGATATGATTTAGGAATAAGTCCTTAGTTTTCAAGTGTGAACTAATTATTTTCCAACTATGAATTAATTATTTGAGATCATATTATACTCCTTAAGGATATAGAGCCATTGGACTAGCTTATAATGAGTAATGGGTTTTAAATTTAAGTTATGAAAAACAATAATGAATCCAATAGCAATTTATTATAAAAGTAAAAGTATAGTATTTGGTTAGGAGATTTTTATTACTATATTAGGAGAGTTTAACTTTCAAGCAAAAGAAGCCATCAACAACAAGTATGTGCACCCTAGAAAACATGGAAAAGATCATAAAACATATTTGGTAAAATGGATAATCATCTACAACATCACAAAATCATTCGTGGGAAAACTAAAAACCACTTAAAGGAGATATGTTATTTGAAGGAGATAGCCCATTAAAGGAGAACCTCCAGGTTTTGTATAGACATATATTGGCATAAATTGCAATGCTATATGTGATGTATATGCATAACATATCGTCTCAAGCTTCACAACGTTGAAAGGCTAAAGTACAATGGCCACAAGCATACATTTGAAGCTTATGAAGCCTACCAAATTCATGTTAGTAAAAGGCAATGCAAGCAATAAGTTAAAATGGAGACTTGTATGTAACCAAAAGAGGGGCATACATTAGAATTTTTAGGGCTACCAAATGCCCACACATATTAACCAAACTCATTCTTGACAAGCTTTTTCTTTAACAAGTTATTGGTTTACAAGTCTTTCCAAGTTTTTTTTCTTAGAAGTCTTTTCACATTTTTTTGTTGGTATTTTGCTATGCTTATGCCAAAAAAAAATTTTCCCACGGTGAAGTTAGAACCAAACAGGTATTTGTCAGACCTGTCTTCCTCCAGCGAAGGGAGTTTGGGAAGGCCAGAAAAAAGTGAGACATCCAGTAGGTCTACACGGGCTAGATCAACTAGATGTCAGAAGATCAGAAAAAAAATTCGACAAACGCATGAATTATTTTCTCCAAGGAGGGGGGTCATGTTCCTATGATGATGAGACAGTGGAAGACATCAACGTGCCCTTAAGGTACCAACACCTAGTGAAACAATGGGTGCCTAGCGATCTTCCTAAAGTAAACACTGATTTTTGTGTGAATGAGAGGATATATAGAATTGCACCGTCCTCATTGCATGGATTGGGCTTGTTTTGCATGGACGGCATAAAGGTTGGATACGGTAGATGTACATAATTGATGGAGTATGTTGGACCTTGTTACAACTACAGTGATTGGATGCGTCTGGTCCAATATACACGAAGTATGCGTAGATATGGGTGTCAGTAAATTATATACAACTGAAAGACAAAGCTCAAAATAAATGAGCAACGATGTACATAGACGGAAAGCCAAAAACAACCGGTAATATTGTGAGGTTCATAAACAGTACACAATCAGAGTCTACATTAAAGAAACCCAACTGCATATTCGAGTCGCATGAAGGAAACCGTGTCTTTTTATGTGCAATTAAATCAATAGCTGATGGCGAAGAACTATTTATTAATTACAATTTGAATCGTGTAGATACAAACAATGTTAGTATGGTTGTGGTACAACAAACAATTTAACCACCCTTTTATTAATTATTTTAACGTCTATAGGAATTTTTGTTAGCATATAATTGAAATTATCTACTTTTCATGTTTCCTTATGTAATTTTTAGTATGTTTTTGATGTAGGGTTCTCTCAGAGGCACCTCCATCTCCGTAGATGTTTATCGACCCGAGTCAAGGCAGCAGGTATACATCGATATTGCCAATGTAATATTAAATTTTAGGATGGACATACAGATACGTTGTTATGTATTTTCATTAGTATATTAGGCTTGTTTATATAATATTATCGATTTTCCATGCAGAGTGTTGATCAAAGAAGCCAACCAGCTATTGATCAGCCGACTACAGCATTAGGGCAACAGCCAAACATGAATGTAATTCTCCATTTCAAATACTTTAAAATCGTAAACATGTCTATCGTGAAGCATTATGTTTATTTTGTTATGTATTCTTTCGTTTTTATGGTTGCATTCATGATGGTAATGTTGTCTGCCTTTTTTGCAGATTGACCGGGGAAACTTCCCAGCTGCTAATCAGACGACTGGAGACCCGAGGCAACCATTTAACCTAAATGTAATTCCACATTCTAAATACTTCAAAAATGTACACATATAAAACATGTAGCATAGTGTTTATTTTTGTTTTTGTTCTGTATTTGTTAGCTTATGCATAAATCGATACATTGTGATAATGTTCTCTACTTTTTTTGCAAGTGGTTGATCGAGGTAAATCCCCATCTGTTGGTCAGACCACGCCCTCGGTTAGGCATCAGGTAATCCTAGATGTAATCCCTAATATAATTATTTGTGCACACTATATTTTCAAAGACTAAGCAATTTTTTATATATTTCAATTGCAAACAAGGGGTTTCGTTTATCAAACGGCGTCTCAAAATTCTTTACAGAATAAGGTTTCTCGGTTGATGAAAGATAGTGAAATTAGAGAGTCTGCAGACCTATTGAGGGTGCTACAAAGGACAAGGGAAAAACAAAATGAGGAACTGGTTCGTCTGACATTGGCAGTTCCACTAACAGAAGGGCTCGAACAAAGGATTCAATTGTTGTTACAGCAATGTAAACAAGTGGACGTAAGTTATCGAATAAAAATGTAAATTCATTTATAAAAACTTTATAATATTTGATTTTATATGCTGTTGAACTTATAATACAATGGGTTTAATTTACAGCGTGCTATGGAGATTATCAGTGGTAGTCAAGGCAATGTTGATCCTAGTGACCAAACCACTCCACATACACCACATACTACTCCCATATTGTCCACTAAACAATCGGCAACACGCTCTGCAACATCGCCGAGGGCAGCGGAGGGTGCAGCCGATGTTGCCCCACCCACAACAGATGCTGCAGAAGAAGGGGTGGATGCAGGGCTAGATAGAGATGTGGAAGCATTTCCTGGATCTTCTCGTGTGACTAGCACTAGTTCAATAAAGTGTACATTTTTTGTGAATGAAGACCTGGTTCCAATAAAGATAGAGAGGATTCCAAGTCAGTATAAATTGTTCAATTTATTTTTTATAATTTGTGTCTAATATACCGATAATATTTTCTAATGTTGACTAATGATGGCAATAATGTTTTGCAGGAAATGATATATTTTATAAACACATGAATGATTTGGCCTTGGAGATCTTTGGGCCCACCATCCGCACAATGTGAAACAGGAAGCCAAAAGCTTTAAAGGATGATCTGACTAATCGCTTGGTTAGTATGTTCGTAAAAGATACCTTTGATACATCGAAGGTACTACAAAAGATTGGAAAACATCTAAAGATTGTCTGAGACCAATATAGGGTTCACCTAGAAAAGAACCCTAGGTATGAGCACCCTTCAATGATTCCATCTATGGAGTGGAAAGCCCTGGTGGAAGATGGAAAAGAGAAGGGCCTGAGAAAATCAGGAAAGATACCACTAGGTGGAACAGTGAGGTATGCAATTCATTCCAAAATGTAGTGGTAAGTCTTATTATTACTAGTTTTTATATCAATTTTGGTACATAGACTAATGTATTTAAAAACTTAATTAGGCTCGCGGACACATCTAAGGCCACAAAGGAAAAAATTGAAAAAATTGGCCAACACAAGCTTGGGCCTGGTGGTTACTCCAACTTGGTGGCCCGATATGTAAGTATCGCAAAACCCGAATCCATATCCAAATATCATACAGATTATTATTTTTGTTTTGTTCTGACAAAAGGCTTTAAAATTAATGACATCATGCAAATATGAAGGCCGACCGGTTCAAAGAATTGCCCAGTGCGGATTACATGAAGCTTGGCTTCGAACATGGATTTGACGCCATTGTTGAACATCGGATAAGCTTGTCTATGAATACTGCAAGATCTTCTGCTGATCCATTTGGTGCCCAGGTATGTGAAAACTGTATATTTTAATGATAATTTATTAATGCTCATGCAATTTGTTTCTTATAAATAAACTAACGTAAATTATTTATTCCTTTTTGTGCAGGAAAGTAACAATCCCGTTCATGTCGAGGATGAAGTACATGACCAATCAAACGAAGATCATGCTTTTCATCCTGGTAATGAATTTATTAATGTGCTGTTATTTTTTATAGACCATTGCAGATGATGAACATTAATTCTAATTCTACACAATTCAACTACAGAGCATGTAGCTGCAAATCATAACACGGAACAGGTTGGGCCAATACGAGATAATGTTGAACATGTTGATGAGCACATGGCAGGTAAAAACACACATTCGTAATGTTTTTTAAATGAATTACTCGTATTTATCAAAATATAAATATATTAATGAAAGATTTTGACATTATTGCAGAAATTCATCGCCCCTCGCCTAAAGTTCAACCTTGTAAGCAGACTAGTAGTGATACTGATGATCACATTCCCGAAGATGTGACTCTAACTAAATATTTAAAGAGAAGAAAAGTAAAAAGGAAGTGACTAAACAAATTTTGAGTAATTCTTATTTATAAAAAAAAATGCTTTTTTCCTCTGTTTTATGAATGAATGCTTTACTGAATTGTTTACTGATACTTTTTTTCTGCCATTAACTAAATTAATGTTTTAATGAATGAGTTAATAAATAGTTTTTTCAGCTGTTGAATGATTGAATGGTTTAATGAATGTTATAAAGAATGATTTAATAAAAGCATTTTTCAACTATTGAGTGAAATAATTTGCATTGTTATTTGCATTGTGAAATAGTGAAATAAATTTTTATTTGCAAATATAGGCATTGGGTTTGGGGAGTTGGGAGTGATGTGAGGGGGGTGGGAAGGGCCATAAGAGCTTCCACTTTCACGTGGTTGGTCCTGTTTAGTAGAGAATATTAAATTATTCTCGAAACAGAGAGGAGCTCAATGAATGGTAAGGAAGAATACATTAAAAAACATCTATTTCTATATTTTTACTGTGTAATTTTCACTATTGCTATTTGACTCCTCCATTGGAACTTGTTACAGATAGCGTTGAGAAACATTTCCATAGTTAAGAGGCAAGAAATGGAGTTTTGATTAGATCAATGGCCTTATATACATAGTATTTTTGGTTATCCATGTTTTATCAGGTGATATATTCTTACTAATTATAATTTTTTGCTTACATAATATATGTTAGATCATTATATTTTAAATTCCTTGATTAGATTAAGCAATTGAGTGTCATTTAATGTTGCTTGAGAATTTTAAAGAACTTAGTTACTGTTGCTTGAGGATTTTAAAGAACTCAGTTACTTGAATTGAATTAGTAAATGATAGATGTTATATAACATGTTTATATAAATGGTTGGGCATGATAGCTTCGGAGATAGATTGTTTGAATACTTGGTCAATTGTAGCAGAACGCATTTATTTTCGCAACACACTCATGTCTTCATTTTATGTTTTCAAGATGGTTTTGAACAAATAATGGCTTGTTTCTACATCATAAGTCCACATTCAATGTTTTCAGGATGATTTTGAACAAAGAATGGCTTGTCTCTACATCATAAGTCCACATTCAATGTTTTCAGGATGATTTTGAACAAAGAATGGCTTGTCTCTACATCATAAGTCCACATTCAACAACCTTTGCAGTAAGAGTTTTTATATACCGAAAAACTAACATTCATTCTTTACTTATTTATGGATTTTGCAATCCTGCATATGCAAGATGTGGACAATGGTACACAATTAAAGTGGACTCTTCAAAGGTTACCTTGGAAAATAGGGCAGATCTTCTTCAACGAGCTGAAGTTCGTGTGTGTGCTTTTGATATAGAGACAACCAAGCTTCCTTTGAAGTTCCCTGATGTCGAATATGACATGATAATGATGATTTCACACATGGTGAATGGGTAAGGCTATCTTATTAAAAATCGAGAGGTAAAAACACTTGGCATTTTTTATGCCCGTTGGTCAGCCTATCCTTTGTTTTGGGATTTCTTTCATCTATGTTTTGGAATTTTTATTGTTTGCATATTGATGTTGCATTGATTGTTATGAACATCGTTGCTCTTCTTTAGTTTTCCAATTCCTTTTCGTTTGTTTCCTGAGTGTGTAGGGGTGGGGCATTGAAGACTTGGAGTACACTCCAAAACCAAAATTTGAAGGAAATTTCAAAGTAGCAAATGTGCCAAATGAGGTATATCTACCATTTACTATTTACCCTAAGACTATAATTCTGAAAACAAGTATTGATCCCCTGGAAGTTTGCTATGTTTTCCAGACAGAGCTTCTTAGGCGGTGGTTCAATCACATGCAAGAATTGAAGCCTGGGATTTATGTCACGTATAATGGAGATTTCTTTGATTGACCTTTCATTGAACAACAAGCTAAGCACCATGGAATGAAAATGAGTGATGTCTGTTAATTTTTTTATCTAATATACTGGCATCTTATGCTTGCCGACTTTTGTTGGATTTTCGCTCAATTCTATGTTTAATTGGAAAAGAAGTTTATTATTTAGTGTATTACAATGAATGTATTGATCCACAAAGTGGACATCTCGGGGGCCCAATGTATACTGTGTTTTTGAATCCTTTAGAGGTTTTTCTCTACCTCTTAAAATTCCTGCATTGTTTTGCAACCAAGGATAGGTTTTTGACCATCATTATAAATTTTGACCCCTCTATTATCTAGCCACTTCATTTAGCAAAAACAATCTGTGCTTACCTTGGTTGTTTGGAATTTGCAAGAGTGAAGTTAAATATCTACTGTAAATTATTAATAATGATTTAAGGTAACATACTATGTTGTTTCTTTGTCTCTTTGCTATATGAAGTGGTTATGTATTTGTAGGATTCAATCTTATTCTATATCTCTTCCTTGAGCAAAGCTAGACTATTCTAAAAGTATTGAATGCCTCTTGGTCAGCAAGTTTATTTCTGTTATTTTTTTATCTTAGTTGTTTCCTTTGGTTCCCTCTGTTTAGAGACTCTATAGGTTCAGTGTCCTCCATCATCACTTATTAAGATTGGGGATGTAAAGCACTCTTTGCATGAGAGCTCTTTCTTATATAGGGAGAAACTTATGCATATACTTATACAATTAGCACAATGCATATGAAGGATAAACACAATTCTTTAGACCCATTTCATCTTAATCATGTTATAAAAATCCACCCTTTAGAACTTTAGTCAACTCAAAATGGAGGTCAGGGACACAAACAGTGTATGGGGACTGCTTCATTCCACTTTCCAACTAATAGTCTCACCCAGAGAAGCACTGCATTGTGTTCAACTAGAAAAACTTGATTGCAAGCAACCTTTCTCCGACTCTCTCGAAAGCCAAGTCACATAGGCCATTTCTAAGTGGGTAAGTTGGAACATGCGGGCATGGGATTATGTGACATTTGTACAAGTGGTTCACACTACCTGACTTACTTGGAGAAGTGTGTAGGCAGAAGTTGTGTTGTAATCACCTACCCTTAGCACATGTAATGTCTCTAGTTAAGGAACATTCTCTTAAACTGTTCATGGATTGGTTAGATTGGACTTTGTCTTGTTAAGTGGTCCACTTGTAGACCTAGTACAGGGTTTGCTTGTAATTACTCTCTTCCTTATTCCATAAATAGAAAGGAGGGTGCTTCTCTTGAGGATATTAGGTTTTCTATTTTGCGAAAAGTAAAGTTAAGAGTAAAATAGTTGTGATAACTATATGTGCAAGGATGAAATATATAATTGACATAGAATCCTTTAGTTTGCTACCAAGCTTCCTTCAGTGGTCAAATTCTAGGCTGAAACCATGTGGCCGTAAGTGAAATATTTGGATTTTTTTTTTAAATCCATCAACAGGCGTCGCTTTTCCGACGTTCTTCCGACACTCCAGTCAACCCATCCGACGGTCGTGCCATGACTCCGACGCTTCCTCCTGTCGGACGACCGACAGTTAAAGTGTCGGACTTCGTCGGAAGGCCGACTATTATAGTGTCGGATTGCATCGGATTTCCGACACTTCTTGAATTAAAAACCGACGACACCGCCATTTCTCCGACACTTCGACCCGTCGGACGGCTGACACTGCAAGGGTCGGAAGACGTCGGATTTCCGACGAGTTATGCAATTTTGGTTGGCACTTCGGAAGGAAAAACGGTCGAATATGCGACACAATTGTCTGTCGAATCTTCGACCCATATTAGTAGACTGTCGAAGATCCGACGTTACGCCACCGACGCCAAAAAAAAGTGTATGTGTCGAAAATGAGACAGAGAAGTGTCAAATTTCAAACATGCAAGGCGTCGGATTTTGGGTTGAAATTCTGTAGTGATGAAACGGTACCTATCCGATGAACAGTGATTGTATGGAAACGGTACCTATTCGATGAATAGTGAAGGTTCTTGATGAAATTTTTAATTCCGCAAAATGAATGGGGCATGGGTATGTGACAATAAGGCGAATCAAGAGTGCTCTCTGTCGAAGGGTTGTTACAATGGTTCTTCTTCACCCTTAATAAAATTGGAATAAATGAATTTCACTACATTGTGTATGCTCTACCTGGTTGGAATACCCATAAGCAATGTAGACTATTTAATTCCTCACTTTCTAATCCAAATTCACATTAATAAAACTTACAGCCCTAAAAAAATTACGAAAATATGGTGTATCAAATCTAAGAAGTAGTGGGGAAAGTCTTCACGGAAAGCAAGAACTACTAGAAAGAGACTGTGGGGTCTAGTTAGGCTACTTCCTTGTTGGTGTAGTGTTGAACATCCCCCCACGACTCCATCTAGCCCACATTTTCCCGTGCGGAGCCACTCTTCAAATAATCTAGACGTATCTCCCGTACCGCAAGGTATATCTTGGAGATTCCTTTCCCGTTTAATAATCAACTCACCCTTAAAATTTACCAAGTACACTCGCAAAACTTTCTCAAGCACTCCATCTTGCACTGGTCCTTTTAATTTGTTTATTATCTATCTAAAGCATTGTTTTTTTTAATCTATTTTTCATATCATGAATGATTTAGTTTAAATTGTGCAATTGTCAAATGGTTGTTTATTTCTAATTTTACTTGCAAGTGCTCACTTGGTTCAGTTTATTGTAAGTCTTTATCAAAAGCTCCTAAAAAACACCCATCTGTATCACACACTTAATATCTTTAAAACCTTTGAGTCTTAGAAACTCTTTGTAGGGACTACCCCCCTTGGCTTCATTAGGAGTTTGCCTAAACGAAGGAGTCGGGATCAGGTGACAACACCTGACTCTTTTCTTTTCCCCAAGGTTGCACCTCTCCCCCCTCGGGAGACAGCTATTCAAAATATTTCTGCTAACGGTGTGCACATCGACGGGCAATAGACTGCTACTCTCTCTAGTGCAACTGCTTGAGTGTTATGCTTGTCCAAATGAGAGAGGCGCCTCTCCTATTTATACTGATCAGGTGAGAGGCCTAATAACCCAATTGGGACGACTTGTACTTGCTTCCAAGGTCGACTTGCCTTAGAAGACTCAAAAATACATTTTAATAATACTTTTGTAGGTACTACTGAACCGACTTAGAACAAAGGTTTTACCTCAAGACTTTACATGACCAATTACATCAATGACATTCCTAATCGGAGGAACAACATCTACGGAAGGGGTGATAACAATAATAATACAAAATAGAATATCTTTCATAGTTACATTTCTTTAACACCCAGTCTATTTCGCTTCACTGAATGGATGAAGCCATGTGTACTACAATTTCTTTCAGCGAATGAGGAACTAGCAACCTTTAATGGAAACTCAATGGTCAGAATTGAGAGATGAATGCTACCTCTGCCATGGAAGCCCCACCAGCTAATAGGATCAAGATGACCCCGATCATCCATGGTTAGTGGATCTGAGAAGTTACCAGTGGATTTTATAAATCCTTCGAATTCCTCACATGTTTCCATTGCAATTCCCTAATCCATATATATCTTCCTCAATGTCGTCTTATATCCTTGTACCACTTCAGAATCTTTGTTTTGAGCTATCCTACCAAGTAAAGACAAAATTTTGGAATGAACATCCACAAGATCCTCATCCTTTGTTGTTCCCATTCTATTTAGCTTCTTTGAATGGATGAAGCCATATGTACTGCAATTCCTTTTAGCCAATGAGGAACTAGCAACCTTCGATGGCAACTCAACAGCCAAAGTTGAGAGATGAATGCTACCCCCGCCATGGAATCCCCACCAACTAATAGGATCAAGATTACCTTGATCATCCATGGCTAGTGGATCTGAAAAGTTACCAATGGATTTTATAAATCCTCCAAACACCTCACATATTTCCATTGCAATTCCCATATTCATATATATCTTCCTCAATGTCATCTTATATCGATGTACCACTTCATAATCTTTGTTTTGAGCTATCCTAGCAAGTAAAGACAAAATTTTGGAATGATAATATTTTGGGTGCACTGCATAGGCCAAAGGTGTGGTCATTTTGTTCCTCCTTTTGGTAACTATGTCCTTTATTTCATTGTAAAATACTTCAAAAAGGTCACTTTCACTTGCCTTGATAATTTCCCTAATTCTCTCTAGCACGATATCTATGTTTTCATAGACTTCCCCTAAGCAAGGCATATCTGTGTCACATATCCTGATCATGGTCATGATTGGTTCTATCAACTGCAAAAGGTATTGAACCTTGTCCACCATGCGTCATCGAGAATGATAGACTCGATTTTTTGTCTCCTATCAAAAGTGGAAGTCCTCCATGATTACCAAAGAGGGTCGATGACCATCGCCTCTAATGCTTTTATGGCCTCCACAAGCCTCTTTATGACTAGTGTGGGAGGCAAAATGAGTTTAGCAACCTACATAAGTTTTGAAAAGTCAAGTCTCAAATAAAAAATCATATACAATTAAAGGTAAGAATTCATAATACATATAACATTGATTAAAAAGGGGGTACCTTCAATAGCTCAAACTTTGCAAAACCCTGATATATGGCCTGTGACATTGAATGATTGGTGATAAACATTTGGATCTCTTTTGATGCTACATATATTTTTTGATCCACTCAATCTCGCCATTCTTGGAAAGCATAAGGTTCAATGAATGTATCACAAATGGAGTCCAAAACATGTGATCATATCAACTCCGCCACAATCTACCTTACAACTCTACATACTTGTGCATTATATTCGATGACTTAGACAACATTCTATGACCCCACATTTTCTATTGCATCAATAAGAATATTCAAGATGTATGTTGCATCTTTCTCCACTCCACTACAATCAACAACCTTCAAAAACATTGCCCCTTGGGAGCATATTGCACTAATATTGATTAAAGGGTGGTTTCTTTGGTCTCTCCATCCATCGGAAACTATGGACACCCCTGTTTCCACCAATGTAACCCAGATTGACTGCAACTGTCTACCCATAAATTGTCTTTATGGTGTCAACAAAGTGGTGCAGACCTTTTCATACTAGGGCTCTTGTACCCTTTCGATGCTTCATTGATCGCCTTAATCATTTGTTGCCAGGTGAGTGCACCAAACTGAATGCCTCTTGGCTATGATGTTGTGGTTCCATGTCTATATCACTATGCATATAATTAGGTATAACTTATTAAGATTCAAGAATCTAATATATCATAATTTTGCATGATTAAGAGAGTAACTAAAATTCTTAGGTCACCATCAACATTCAAAATTGAACCCCTCCCAACCCTTCCAAAGGGTTCTAGCTCTTCCCAGAAGTATAAAGTTAAAATTGCCCTTCAAAAAAAATTTAAAATATGAATTTTACCCTTCCAATAAAGAAGGGCAAATTCACATCAACATTTCGAAAGAATGGCAACATTTGAAGTCACCCATCCATATAAATTTCTCAAGATGTTGAAATTCCTATAGGTTATAAAGTTTGACTAGTCATTTAAAATATTGGAAATATGATTTAAATTATAATCACTCACTCACTCATGTCATGCACTCACTGCTTAGTTGTGCAAGATGACTAGCAATGACTGATAACTACGAGGCACTAGCCATCAAGATGTGACTCTGACTCCCGAGTCACTTAGGGCTGCAATCTAAAGTGTGACAAACTGTCAACGACTATGCTATAACAACAAAGAACAACTACTAGTCTACTACTAGGCCCGACACAAGGTCAAAACTTTGTGCCTACTACTTATGTGAACCTCGCTACCAATGTCCACTCATTTTTCATCAAAATGAAATTCAAAAGGTCAGTTGATGAGTTCTCCTCTACAAGACTTCATTTATTGCATGAATATCACATACTCACAACAACTATAAACAACACTCAATGCCGTGCAAATACAAATAATGGGATGTAGCTAGTATCACAAACTGTGCAAAGGTCGATTTATGCATTGCTATAGAGAGGTGTCACTGGGCACACGATATGGAGAAACATTGAGTTAGAAAAAACATTTGGACCAAAGCACCTGCAAAATGGTTATTAATAAAAAAAAATTAAAAAACAATTTTTGGCTCAAGAATAGTCTTCAATTTGATGGGTGCCATGATCATGAGGTAATCTCCCTTCATCATTCCAAACATTTGTGGTTTCTTACAACATTTGTCCTCGACGCTCGCCAACAAAATACATATAAAAATTACTTATCTTTACATCCTCTTCTCTTTAAATCCTCGTCTCATAGTCATAACTAAGGATTATTATGCATGCACATCCTCACCTTATAATATCAATTGGGTCAAGGTGCAGAGACAACCATAAAATATCAAATATGTCAAGACACAAAGAGTAAAAGACAACTATAAGTAAGTCTTACATTAAATTTACTATATAAGTCTTGAATTGACACTTTCAACGGATATTTGACACGTTTGATTGTTGTGATCTTCTTATCACTCCTTACCAATGTGATTGCAAGGCATTCTTTGAAGGTGAAGTCCATAATTTTAGGTCATCTTCTTCACTATCGTGCCTTTTGGTAAGACAATAAGGAGGGTAGTGGCCCGCATCCACATGGAAAATGGTTTCGACATAGAGGTATACACATTAATTGTTTTCATTAAATTACTTAAATTTCCTACCCATGACTGCCTATTCACTGAATTATGGACTAGTACAAAACATAACAAATTTTAGAGCCCCGAGCCCTTAATTACTGACACCTGGAACTTTCTCAAATCTTGTCATTAATAAACTTCTTTTGGTGTTTTGGTTCAACTTAAAAGGCGGATTATTGAGAATTAGACATGCAGTGAGTTTCAAGGCTTCAATTGACTTAGCCTTGATTCCATTGCCCCTCCATCCAATACATGTATGCTATCACAACAGGTACTGAACAACAAAATTTGGTGCCAGGACCCCAGTTATGCTATTGTTGCTAGCTTTCTTGGTATGTAGGATTTTGTTTTAATGTTTTCTGAGTTGTGTATTATCTTTTCTTAGGTTCCCAATCCCCATCATTCTTACATCTCTCGAGTTTGGATTGTTGCCCTCTCTCCAGTTGAATTAAGTTATTGGTTGGTTATTAAGTTATTGGTATATTCTTACATCTCTCGAGTTTGGATTGTTGCCCTCTCTCCAGTTGAATTAAGTTATTGGTTGGTTATATATATCTCTCGAGTTTGGATTGTTGCCCTCTCTCCAGTTGAATTAAGTTATTGGTTGGTTATAACCAACCAATAACTTGATTCAACTAGAGAGAGGGCAACAATCCAAACTCGAGAGATGTAAGAATATACCAATAACNTTCCTTTTGTACATAGTTAACACTCAGTAATTCTCTCATGGTTCTAGTTTTTCTTCAAGACTTTATTTAGTTACGACAGCCTGCACTATGCATAAGATCACACAGATGCCTCACTATGGTTCTAGCATAGTCTAAGTAGTTTTTTTGTATAATGAAGTGTGCTTCAACTCGACAAAATACAATAGAATAAAATAGTTGTAATGTTAATGAATTGTAAAATTAATGTTACATATATGACTAATTAATGTGTTCAAAATAAGTTTTATTAAAAATAAATTATTTTTTCTTGTAGTTATTAAGAAATGCTCAATTGTTTAAAATTGTAAAACATTAGAAGAGCCATATTTATTTTTGCATTTTTTTTAATGAAAAAGTTTAGTTAATTTATTCTTGTCAATTGAAGTATAAATATTTATATTTCCCTTCATCTTTGAAAGCTCTAAGAATAAATGCCCTTCCAATTGAAATTAATACCCGCCTTCAAATTTGATCACTGGTCAGCATATCTTACTCTAGAAAATAGTTTTTAGAAAACCGTTTCCAATGAATTGTCAGAAATGCAGAAAACAGTTTTCAATTAGTTGTCACTTTCAGTCATTGGCCCAAGTACGAAACTGAAAAATACAGTTTCCAATGTCCATTTAAAACAGGATTTCAAAAGGTAAACCATAAAAAAGGCTTTTAATAAATTGCCATCAAATGAAGGAACATGTAAGAGACCTTGTTTCGACTGCTATTTATGAAGGCTAGAGTTTGTCCACATTAGGAAGCACCCAAAAAAAAGGGGAAAAAAGGGCTGGGATAAAATTAGTCTAAATGCTAGGTTATGGGTGACGACATAAACAACAACACAACCGCTAAAGTGCAATGACCTTATAGATAGCTAAAGATAAATCTCTCTACTAAGGAATAAGCATTGTGCCATTCTTTCACCCACAATGCTAAAGCCAACGTAGCAGCAAAAAGCGGTTGGAAGTAAGCGAAAGGGCGACATAAAGGAATAGTAAATTATTTGCATCGACGGGACCATATCAACTGTGAACAAGAGGAAAATCAAAGCCGGAAGTGCAAGAGCCAACGAAAACAATAAACGACTGACAAGTATTAAACATCAACACGGGCCCAGGGTCTAACGAAGGCAATAAACGAGTCACAAACTGACAGGAGACAACATAGATGTGGACATACATACGATACATTCTCGCAAAAACTGAGAAAAGGTGGACGAAGGAAAACAATCAACAAGTAAACAGTAAAACATTTAATGCAGTTGCAGCAGGCTTGAATGACCGTCGAATTTTGAGCTGCTCGAAATCCAGCTGCCATCAAGCCTGCTGCAACCACATTAAATGCTCTACAAAATATTTATTGCCATAAGCAAGTGAAAAATACCAATTGGAGTCGTTGTCTGAAACACAACACCGGAATAATCTCTCGAAACAAAACATCGAACACCAAAATAATCGCTCAAAAACAGTACACTGACTTATTCGCTGAGTTGGTGTGTTGGATGTGGGGTGGGGAGCATTTTATAATTAAAAAACCTTAGGAAAAGACAAAAACCCTAAGAGTAAACTAAAAATCGCTTGAAATCCGTGTAGGTGGGGTTTTCTAGTCGTGGATCTGTTTCGAGTGGGGTATAAAGTCGCAGATTCGTTTCTACTTGACAGGATCCGTATCCATGCTCCTAGCGGAACCAAATTTGGATTGCTCCTAGCGGAACCAAATTTGGATCCAGTTCAAAACTGTGGATCCACGGATCCTGGAACTCTCCCTGGCAGATCCGATAACACACAAAAAAATGAATAATATATATCAACGGATTACATTTTACCCCGTTAAGGGCACTTCTCTTGATTTTTAAATCATTTTATTTTCATTAAATTATTGCAAATCCAAAGTTAAATTTCCATGTTACCTTATGTTTTTAATAGTTGTTGATAAATTCTTCACATAAGGTCAAGTCAACAAGAAACCTCTAAGTCAATACAACAATATATATACTCATTATGAGCTCATGTCACTTTTAGAAAGAAAAAAAAGTGAAAAATAAAACCCAAGTGAGGAGGATAAACCCACAGCCACGGGTAAACCCAATTGATAAAATATTTCCAATACTATTTATCCCATGATCTGAAAATGAATGTTCTATCCAAATCCCATAATAATCATATGTGTTGACTTTTAGCTTTCAATCCATTGATTGTTGCCAGGCCCATTCAGATTTCTGACTTTGAAATCCACAATAAACTACTTCCCTATAAAACAATACATATTTACTAATATTTTGTAGAAACTGTAACACCTCGGTTTTGACCCTGTTGCATTAATGTATATGATGTAAATACTATATTGAATCATGACAAAGAGCTCAAGGCCATGACCTTGTCATTGATTAAGGTTTGGTATATAGGCGATCATGGTGATGTTTATGGTTTCTGTGCTAAGTCAAGCACATTTGTAAACATCATGTAAATATGCAAATTAATGAAAAAACCCACAGCCAGCGATGTCAATGCAACGAATAATGAGATGGGGACATGATTTTCCTAAAGGATAAGGGGGTGGAGGAATGTTAACCTTGAACAAGTTGGGGAAAGCCATGTGTCATGGGGAGAACCCATTAGAACTGTCAACTACCCTCTTTCTTGTCTTCTCTTCCCAACCATTTATTCTACCAGAAGGTGGTTGAGGTAGTTATTGCTTGGAAGGGGAAGAGTATGGGCAAATTCGAATTGAGCAGAGCACCCAGTCCTGGAATGGCGTGTTTTACTTGTATGGACAAGAAAACCCCAGAATCGCATGCCAGTGTTGACCCACACGTTCACGTTTTGGATTTCCTCTCACGATTTGAGAGCTGCGGGACGTTCTAGTTCATCCATCTTCATTCACCATCATTCTTCGTTTTCTGGGGAAGAGTGACATTGTGGTAGCAACAGAGCTCTTCCTGTGTGTATCCTTCATGTTCTGCGAGTGTTAGTGACATTGTGGTAGCAGCGGAGCTCTACCTGTGTGTATTCTTCGCGTTCTAGAAGTGTTTTTCCGTTGGAAAGACTGTGATTGTTGTGTTGCAACGTGCCTTAAACTACAGTGTATGAGACCCTGTTACTCGTGTTCTAGAGTAAGCCTGTGTTGTAGAGTCTCATTGTGGTTGTCGTGTTGTGCACCTTGGTTCAGATCTGAGCTATGTACAAGACTTAGGAATGGGAGAGACGTAGAACGGGCTTGATAAACCTAGTGTGAAACCTCACCATAAGATAAGAGTGGCTGGTGAACCTGCTATGCACATCTTGAAGAGCACTGGAAGGGGAGGTGTAACCTAAGGGACTGTGGAGTAGAGAAGGGGGCACTTCCTTGTGTTGGGTGTGTAGGCAGTAGAGAAGCCAGGCCAGATAGATCTTGTGAAGGTGTTCTTAGCTCTATAGATGAGCTCACTAGCTTAGCAGTTCTTCCTGCCCATTGTCTTGGAAGCTTGATAAACCCAACGGGAAAGGTGGCTTGGCTGGAAGCCTGATAAACCCATCGGTTGGCTTGGCTGTGTCTTGTGGTGTTTGACCTGGTGAGTAACCTTTGGTTGGACAGTCTAATAAATCCAACTGCGAATGCTGGCTTGGCTAGGTAGCTTGATAAACCCAGCAATGAGATGGCTTGACTATGTACAGTCTGATAAACTCATCTGTTGGCTTGACTGGTCCTTAAGGTGAAGGTTGGCTTCACTGTGAACAGTCTGTGAAACCCAACTGTGAGATGGCTTGGCTAAGTGGCCTGTGAAACCCATCTGCTGGAATGTTTTACCCTGCAGCCTGATAAACCCAATTGTGTTGGCTTGGCTGACTGTTATTGCACCTTGGCTATGTATGAGTCTGCCAGTGTTCCCTTATTCCTGTAGGAAATCATGCCCAGCTCGGGGGTGGCAATGTTGCTGAGAGACTAAGGAGCACACTGCCCTATGGTTGGGTGGAACGTTGCAGCGACATAGCTAGTTGCGGGACAAAGTTCTGCGCAAGATAAGTGTTCTTGTCTATGTTAGTCTCTGCAATTGTATTTCTTGTTCTGCAAATTGCTTGATGGAATGTGATGAACATGTTGCTATGTGGAATTGATGCATTGTTCCTTCGAATAGCTGCAATTATAGGCATCTATGTATGTTTTTCCATCAAGGCATTTCGAGCTAAGTTGCAGGGTAGATTGGCCAGATCGGTAATGGCCTGAATGATCAGATCGATCCAAGAATTCAGTGGAAAAGTTGAGTTTTCTGCTAGAAATCTTCCTTTGCGCAAATTTGCAGGATGCGGGATGCGGGATGCGGAATGTCATTTTGCAGATTTTGGTTTCCGCAGATTTCCCTTCCGCAACTTGCGGGATGCAGGATCGCGATGTCGCGATTCCCATAATTCTCAATCCCGCCATCCAAATCTCCGCGGCGTCGATCTTCGCGGGATGATTCTCCGTCGTCGATCTGTTTCCGATGCGGGATGCGTGTTGCGAGAAATGATATTGCAAGTTTTGTAACTTTTCGACCCCGCAACTCCGGCTTTCCGCACCGTTGATCTTTGCGGGTGAATTCTGAACCGTTGATTTGGATCCAGTCTGCGGGGTCATTTACGATCGTTGATTTCCGTCACGTTTCTCTCCGTCATCCGATCTCCTCTGAGATCTTTCCTTGCAGATTGTCGAACTGATCTAGGAAGACGGGAGGGAGCGTGACAGTGTTGGAAATGTTAAGATGTGGTTCACGACCATGCCCTGTGTTTCGAAGAACAGTGAAGGTTCTCGATGAAAATTTTAATTCCGCATGATAATGGGGTATGGGTACATCACAGAATCATTTAGTTCACTAGAATTTACATAGATGAAGAGTTTACCTATATCAAGGATAACATGTTCAAAACCCAAACTACCTTTACCTTTAGTGTGCGTGGCATGCACTTGACATTCTCATGAGCCATTCTCAAGAGCTTTATCCCTATGCGGCTTTCTTCTAACAAAACTTTAATATTCTACAAAAGATTCCCATTTAACATTTATATTACTAATTCATAACATGCTTGGGGAACTGACATGTACAGAAGCAGATACTATAGCTTCAACTTAGCTTTGAGAAAATGAGACAATAGAGCCAACCGGAACGACTGCAACCTCACTTAAGATCTTGTAACGACATCAATGTAAACCTGCAGATTATGAACAAGACAGTCCAAGTTGTTTATATATTTCAAGATCACTTTGACAATCTTCCAATCTAGAAAAATCCCTGCAATAAGATGTTTGCATTTTAAGACGTTTAGCCTCATCTAGAAGACACAATACAAAGCAGAGACATTAGGGTGACAGAATTAATGTTTTATTCAAGTTACAAGGGAGTCCACTGGCATGGAAAAGCAGGCATGAGTCCTCAAAAAACAGACATATACTTCCGAAGATTTTTACTTGCAGTGTGCTACTTTTGAGCAGTGGCTTCCAACTGTTATTGACATGACATTTCTCTGTGAAACCTGTTTTTATTTTACGAAATATATCACGGGAAACACTCAGGGCACTTCCCCTCACTTCGAGGATGGTACCTGAGATAAATCATTTTGTTGCAGCTTTGGCAATCTAACCCAATGGGGTCATCACATGAGGTCCAAAATGTTCAGAGAGGCAGTTAACCCAGAAACTCTAAGCTTCTATCAGCTCTACTTGATTGAATAAAAAGAACAAATTTGAGAACCTCTGGGAAACTAAATAGAACCTTTAAAGGAACAGTGTACTGGCCATCTCTCCAAAGCGTCCGCCCCTCTTCAGGTTTAGCCGCTTTGATCTATTCTCGTGGGCATAGTTTGATCTAATCATTCACATGCTCCTACAGAGTGAAAAGCTCTGGGGTGCACATTTCGACCAAAGGGTTAGGGACCACATTTGGTTTATGAACTCATAGCAATTACCAAAGTAAAGCATCTTGCAGATTAAATCTTGTCAATTGCAAGTATTCCCAATTCTTTCTTCTCCCTTTACAATTTCTCTTTTGAAAGAGACATGTAGCTAAATAAATTTCGCTCGATGATGAATCTTACAGAATGACTTGAAAAATATTGCTTCGGAGTAAACAGCAACTATTAAATCGACTATAGTTCAAAATCATGGAAATTGCAGTTCATACATTAAATACTAGTCCGTTTTCAATCAATCATCTAAATTGAGACAGCATTCAAAAGGGTGCCGAATCAATCTTTTCTCGAGAGGCACAAATTGCTATATGTTATTATGTAGCATTGTCTAATACACTATTTCATAGCATGTCATCACTTACTGCCAACTGGCCATCAAAAATTTTAAAAATTTGCAAGACTCGCTGTGAGGCTTTATAAAGATTAGTCTTGACGAGAATCTCACATGACATGAACATACAATGCACTTGATCCCTCACCAAAAAAGCTCGTTAAAACCGTCCAATTTCACCAGTTTTTACAACCACTATTTCTGGTGTATCCCAAATACAAGCTTCTTGGTTCTTGAAGCAGTGCACCCAAACAGAGCCTTCTAAAAAGACTTTGACCGAGTAAGTCAAACATATTATATCACTGAAAACGTTTGAAAAATGTGTTCTATAATTGTTCGAAAGCGTATCGGATAGCAGGGGACCATATTAAAGAAAAACAAAGCACATTACAAACTATTATTATATAATTTGAAAGAATATACGCTTGCTTCAATATACTTGGCAATGTTCACTAATTTCTATGAGTAAAGTATAAGGAAATAGGACAATGAAACTGGGCCTCAACCCTCAATTGTAAAGGTTCCAAACAGTGAAGTAACTCTGTTAGTACCAAAAATAAATATTAATTTTCTAAATTTGATGCTGTGTAAGCAATAAATGAATACAATATGCACTTGATCAGTGTGTTCTTACCTACCTCGCTGATGAAATCTCAACTGTTGAAAATTACACATCACATTCAAATCCTTGTACTCTCTCCATAGTTTTTAAGGAAAACTTGCTAGATCAACTTGCCTAGTTCTTTCCACTGGTCCACCAAACTTTTCTCCACTTCTTTTAAACCGAGATGATTTAATCTAGTTTATGAACACAGATAAACAGAAGCACGTGAAATGTTTCTCTGTTACAAACCATGTATTTGGAGTGCTTTTCCTTGGATATTAAATTGCCAGGGAATCAAAGTTTCCAAACAGGCAAAGCCTCTGCACATAGTCCATGCTTCCACTGTAGCAGCTCTCTAGCATTAACCCAGTAATTTCCAAATACTAAAACCAAGACAGTTCTCTATTCATCAGCAAGCAAGACGAAATCTGTTTCCGTAAGGTTCATGATCAATGAACCTGATTAATGCTATAAGAATCAAAGCATGATCATCTAAAAAATAGATGTGCAATGGAAAAAACACAATTTTAACCATATGAATAATAATAAAAGCTATCTATCCAATGCCCCCGTCAAAACTACCCTGTTGATTTGTTCGCTGCTTCTCTCTCCAGTTTTCACCCCATTCTTTAGCTGCAGCAACAGCACGCTGGCGGTCTTGATTATAAATTTTCTGTCCTCTTGCTTTTCCACTGTGACCAGAGCTGTCCCTTTCAAACTCTTGTCTTTCTAAATCATCCAAGCCAAACTCCCTTCCTGACTCCCATCCTTCACTCTTTGTAACTTCAGATTCAGAGCCTGGGTGTTGCCATCCAGTTTCTTTGTGGTGGGAATCAGAAGAGTTTTGGGATACTGACCGGAACCCGCCATGCATGTTCTCACCCATTTCATCCTGGTCCTCTCTTCTGCCATTTGACTTTTCATCTTTATCTCTAGCAGGGTGGGGACCAATTTTACTGCTGTTAAGAGGAAGCACGCCAGTCTCATATGTTTGAGAAGCTAAGTAAGAGAGAGCAGTCACCACATCACCAATAAGAGGACGAGTAGCAGCTTGTTCCTGCAGGCACATTGCAGCAACAGCAAGAGCTTGATATAAGCCACGCATTGGGTAACGACCTTCTAACAAAGGGTCAGCCATTTTAGGAAACTTCCTGCGATCCTTGAACAGGGGTCGTGCCTGCAATTGTTACGTTGAGGTAGATGAGAATGATTACCACAGAGAAGCCATTACATGTGACAGTTTCTAATATTTTTAGTAACTTTCAGTCCATCCCTCAAAAATTTCATTGAAAAAAACACTACAAAAGTTTTCCACCAAAGATTGAGGATTTACCCAAGCCACAAGATTGTGCTCTCCAGCACTCCTAGAATTATCGATGGCCTTTCTTCCTGTAATCAACTCCAAGAAAACCACACCAAAACTGTAGACATCAGACTTGATAGTCAGCTGACCTGTCATGGCATACTCTGGAGCACAATAACCATATGTTCCCATCACTCTTGTAGAGACATGTGTCTTATCTCCAACTGGGCCAAGTTTGGCGAGCCCAAAATCAGATAACTTTGGATGAAACCCCTCATCAAGCAATATGTTAGAGGATTTAAAATCACGGTAAATAACTGGTGGATTTGCTTTATCATGCAAGTACTCCAGTCCTTTAGCAGCACCGGTTGCCACCTTCATTCTTGTGTTCCAATCCAAAGGTTCCTTATCCAGTGGAACATCTGCAAAATGAAAAATTAGGATTTAAAAGTTTCCCTATTTTTCCTAAATTTCCACCAACCTATAAATAATCTCAGTGATTTTATCAATCTGTTAAACACAAACTATACAATCAAAAGCAGACTAATGCGCAGGCATAACATCGCTATAGCAGCAAGAAATTTATTATCAATCTAACAAACCCCCAAAATTGATAAAGTTCTCAGCTTATTCAAAACCAAGTTGTATGTTTATTCAAATGGACCACTAATCACAGGGAAACACACTGAAAAAATTTTAATACTCTAGATTTATTTTGGTGCCTTTTTAGTTGGAACAAGAAAACACAGCTTTTGTAAATAATGGAAGAAAAGGTCTAAACAATTGAGAATAATTTCCGTTCTATAAATTGCATGGAAAAACCAAGGTCCAAAAATGTGGAAAAAGAGGTTAAAAACCATTTTCTAAAGAATGAAATAAAAACAAAACTATATAACATGATGACAAAGCTATATCATTGAAACTTGTGAATTCTTAAAAAGGGATGCAAAATCTTTTTTGGGGATTTCTGTAGAACATTGTAAAGGTTAGTAAATTCTTAATAAAGTGTAGAAATCCTTTCTATGGGATTTGTTACTCCTCATATTGTATGACACTCTACACTTGTGAATTTCATCACAAAGCTTGTTGACAGGTTGATGGAGATGCTGGATGTCTTGTGTGCTTGATACTAGAGTTATGGTTCCTATTGTTTTGAGGCCCTAATTGGTGATTGGTTGATGGATCCTCATGGTATATTGGTGCTAGTAGCTATTGGATGTCATCTCTCCATGGTGTTTTGATCTCGATATGCTCTCCTCTTGGTGATATTGGCATGTTTGGTGTAGGACTTCAGCCATGGCATCTTTCCAATTTTTCAATTCTGTATTGATGGGGTCTTTTAAAAACAAAGTTATGGTCCCTGTGGAGTGTATGGAACTATTGGGAAGCCACTCGTATTGCTAATTAGTAGTTCTTTTGACATGGATAAATTTGCTATCTTTGGGATTAGCAAGAGATAGATTGGTCCATGTAATATGACTAGTTATTTCTCATGAGGGATTTTAATTTTTTCCATCAAGAAAATTGATGAGTATTTTGGAATACCCTTCATATATTATTCTTTTGAAGCCTTACTTTCATGATTCTCTAATACTACTAATTAAATATGAGAGTTTTGGTTGATTATTTGTTTTAGATCCAGACTTGTTTAGTCGACCAAGATTTGTATTCAAGGCTTTCCTTTTCTTGTTGTCCATAGGAAGCAAAGAATGAAAACTAGAGGGAGATTCCATAATTTTTCCAAGGAAAGCCTTGCAGAAAACCCTCCAAGTTCTTCTCCATGATCCATGGATGGTAAACAGGGTAAACCGTCGGCCTTGGTTAACAATCCTAACCTTGAGGGGATCAAGAGAGTCAAACCCATGACCGCTCCAACTTCGGGGGAGAGATCTCATATTTGGCCCATGATTGTTTGAGCTAACCCTTGGGACTAAAAGAGAAGTCCTATATCTTCATAAGTAATTGTGACTTCCAAGGGAACTTTGACAATCATCAAAGGGTTCCATACACAACAATATAGGGTGGTTGGAGCTTCATTGAGGAGGTTCCAATGATTCAAGATTTTCTTCGTAACTTCATAGTGCAAAAGAATATGATATGAATCTTCTTCATCTTTCAAGCATCCATTGCATCTCGATGACCATGTAGACCTCTTTTTCTTAAGGCTACCCGTGAGAGGATTTCCTCCTTGGCTACTAGCCAAGTGAATGCAACTTTCTTTGGCCACGTTGAAGGATTCCA
Source organism: Pseudotsuga menziesii (assembly GCA_001517045.1). Lineage (NCBI taxonomy): Eukaryota > Viridiplantae > Streptophyta > Pinopsida > Pinales > Pinaceae > Pseudotsuga > Pseudotsuga menziesii. Next base: position 29,773 of record LPNX010380141.1, read on the forward strand.
TATCTTTCGCTAGATAGGAGGTTTTCTAAAGGGTTACATGTTTAGAGAGTGTTAGGGAACAAGAGGTCATGATATGTTCATGAGTCATGACTTAAGAACGGGACACATATGATGTTCCTACACATTGTGCTACCTCAACTTTAAGAAATATAAGTCCTCTTGTGCAAAAAATAGGATCCTCCCCAACTAGTCTATCAGATGCTAGATCTATGTTGGCCAACTTAATTTCCCCATGATCCATGCCTCCTACAGTGACATTGTTGAAAGTTGTACTCAGATTCTTTAGTGTGCATTATTAGATATTAGATAATAGGAAGAAAGAAACAAAAGACTTGAGAAGCAAGGCTCAAGTGTCTCTCGTATATTTCTTATGCGAAGTTGAATATTATAGTGGACAAATACATCATCATGCCAATGCTTGGGTTGATCAGTTGCTCTTGACATTGAATTTTCTCGATGGCACTCTTGGTGTGCTTGCAATTGGAAGCATTGCAAGTTTGATTGAAGATGTTGATAGAAAATTTCTTTTGTTGCCATAGATCTAGCAAGGGCTATATGTTGTATTACATTAAAAAACTAATTTAAGAAATAAAAAATCAAAGAATAAAATTACATGAAATGTTAAGAAACGAGCAATTGTACTTGGCAACGTATGTCTTTTTGTGTAATTGCATTGGCAAAGGAAAACAACTTTGTTAGGGCCTTGTAATCTTGCAACTACTTAATGCTGAAATCGCAAGAGAGAGAAGGATTGAATGAAACAATAAACAAACCCTAAACTATCGTGAACCATAAACAGGAGAAACACAATATATGGTGCCCTTAGGCAAAATTATCACACTAATGATCAAATATGATAATACAAATGAGGCATGAGTTGTGTAATTATACAGAACTAATGAGGTGGGGTGCCTTCCCCCATGAGGGGGTTATGTGCCCACATAAATGCTTAGGACAACCTTGGTCACCTAAAAAAATCTAAACTAGTGTTTACTAGGTCGAATCTTTAGCCATAACCTAGTGATATAAAAAGAGCATTGAGGCATAAATGTCCACATGTGAAGATTACCATCATTCCAACACCCCCCTTAATCTCAGCATGGGGACATGAAAAAGGATGATAACGTATAGGAGTGGGCATACCAAGATTAATAAAGGTACAAACATAGCTAAAATATAAAGGTGTGGGTATGAGATGACCCACCTCAAATACAAGCTTGAATGGGTATATCAAGACCCAACCACCATCATTAAACTACTCAATTCTTGAGGAAATGATACCACTGAACTACTCATCATTTGGCCATTCGATAAGGAAATGCTAAAAAGAGGCATAAGTACAAGAGGGAAAGTGAGTGCGCATACCCAACTCAATGTAATGTCAATTGTAGCTAAAGAAGAAAGAGTGGGTTTGTGATGACCCATCTCAATATAAAAGTGGACCCAATAATTTGTTGAAAGAATGCTACCATCGGATTGCTCATCATTTGGGAGGATATTATACCAAATCACTCATCTGATAAAGAAATGATAGAAAGAACATCCCAAATAGAAGCAACATGACTCAACTTTGAGTTTCTCATCCCTTGGAGAGAGGTGACAATTGAACTAATTGTTTGCTAGAAACAGAGGTCATTGATTTGCTTGTTGAATGGAGGGTGTGAAGACACATCCCCACCATATCACACATCCACTAGAAGAATAGTGCCATTGAACTACCCATCTAAAAAGGTGTCGAAAGGAATATCCTATAAGAGAGGAGAGGTGGAAGTACCCAACTTTAACAAGATAAGTTCTATAGAAATGAGAATAGGAAGATTGACCTCTAAACAATTCAAAGTGATTTAACACAACTAGGAATGCTAGCAAACAATAGGGGATTGGGTGTATGAATACCCAACATGAATACACTAAAGAGAGCTCAAATATAATCTGAGAGCTTGAACACCATTAAGAGAGCTCAAATACAATAGGAATGTGGGTGTATGAATACCCAACACAGATGCACCAAAGAGAGCATAGCTTAGAAGCAAGCTCCAATATTAGATGTAAGTGGGTTTATACTTTATAAATACCTGACACCTCATAAATAGTGGCCTTGGATAGAATATGGAATAGAGTGGGTTTATGAATACCCAACTCAAATACAAGTGAGAGTTGGTGTGTGGATATCCAACTCAAGAGCATGGTCTACTATAGCCAAAAACAAGTGAGAGGGTTAATGAATACCCATCTCAACATAGTGTTGGCCCAATGCACAACATCCTCCTTAAAGATGGATAAAAGGACAGGAAGAAAAAACATTATATCGGACATTCCCTCATTAATGTTGAACGTGAGCGTATTTGGAAATAGGACCTCTCCAAAATACCATAGAATCAACGCTCTCCTCAAAAGTGATGCCAATTGTCCAAGCATATGCCATAGGGTTAAATCGAGTGCTAGAAATAGATCAAGAAGGTGAAAAATGGCCTAAAGGATTACTATCATTCTCAAACCCCTTGGAATCTCGCTAAGTGTTCTATACCTTTGGAAAGGTTTTGGAAATAGCTTTCCAACCATATATGGTACTTCCCAAACGGAGATAGGATGAGTGAGATATACCCTCCGAAAGATAGGGCACTAAACTGCTGAAAAACAACGCAAAAATCACCAAAAACGTCCTAAAAGATGACTCCAACACATCCAAACTATTAGAAATCTGGCTGAGAATTCCTCGCCCATGGAAAGGTCTCAAAGAGAGATTTCCAACCATATATAGCACTTACCAAATCAAGCTAGGATGAGTGAGATCTACCCTCTGGAAGACATGGTACCAAACTGCTAAAAACCGGACCAGAAACCATCAAAAACGACTCAGAAAAATTATTTGATTACTCTAAAACCCTGGAGATCTAGAATAATCATTTAGCATTGTGTGATAGTACTTCGAAAGAGCTTTCCATCCATATATCATAAGCCACCATCTAAGCTAGGGCGTTGAATAACCAAGGGTTTGAATACAAAGTCATGTTTTGCACAGTTCACCCTGGAAACAACATGTAAACCAACTACATAACCATGAAGCTATGCCAAAAACTCAACACCATCATGGAAACCATCAATATATGAAGGAAAATGCATGAATGAGGAGCAAGATCATATAGCAATAAACACCCTAACCCTCACCAACCATCACATCACCATGAACATACAAAAGTTGGCATCTAAAGCATCATCAACATGCCACCCCCAGGAAGTTTGTAATGAAAATTACTAGTGGACACCCATGCAAAATGGATGGTAATAGGGCCCACATAAATGCTTAGGTCGATTTTGGTCACCTAAAATAATCTAAATTAATGTTGACTAGGTCTACTCTTAAGCCATAAACATATGATCCAATAAAGAGGGCACCTAGCCATAAATGACCACATGTGATGATTGGCATCATTCCAATACCTAAAGACATGACTTTGAATTTCTTCATTTGGGAGACACTTCTCAATGTATGCCAATAAACATCCACTCATGTCCCATCCGCATTGAATCTATCCTTGTTATAAAAAAAATGGTTTAAAAGGTACACAACATGTAAAGGAAAATGCAACGCCTTATCCCATCTAGCATCATCTATTTCCCAAAGAAGCATGTATTTAATCTCATGCTCCCCATATCTGCTTTTTATGGCCTCCTTAGCCCGATCTTTTGCCTCATAGATATAAACCCATCACAATTTTTTCGTTATCAATGATTTTGAAATGTTGAAATTTGAAATGAACTAAAAATCAATTATTTATTACGGAATCAATGAATTGAAATTAATAATTATGAAATTTGAATGTGAATGAACTATGAAAAAATTAAACTTTTAAAGCACCCAAGCGCTTTCACAGAAGGTTTTGGTATTGAAACAAACTCTTCAACATCCTTCCAAAAACCATCTTTAAATAGGAGCAATACCCTCCTCCATTCCTTAGATGGTTTTGTAATGTTTTGACGTCATCCAATTTGGCCCCACTAGCATATCCTTTTGAGGCTATTCTTCTAGGAAATCAACCATTGAAAGATGATGAAGTTTGGCAAATTGAGTGATCACTATATGGACAAGGTCCTTTCCTTTGATATATACCAAATAATGGCAAGTACCAAAGCATGATTGTAGATTTATTTTGTAATGCTTTATCCATATGCAAAACCTCTTCTATTCATTCAATTTTTCCAATGTCCTCCAGCAATAAATCTAGGCAATGGACAACATATGAGGTCCAAAATATGGAGGGGGATTTCTCCACAAGAGTCTAAGGTCCAAAATATGGAGGGGGATTTCTCCACAGGAGTCTGAGGTCCAAAATATGGAGGGGGATTTCTCCACAAGAGTCCACTAACCATTTGATTTGTTGCATTGTTGGTAACATTTTGGACCACATTGTTTTCACGCATCCTCAACAACTGGTTGTACGAGCTCACATAGTATCATAGCAATTTTAACTTAATTAGAGACATTGATTGATTTTAGGAAGATTGTTCCCTCTAGACAAGAAACAAAGAAATTTATTAGTGCCTCGTTCCTCGTATCAATGCATCCTGTCATTCATGATGGTGTAACTTGTCCTTGCCTATGACTTGTGGTATTTTGCAAGATCTTGAGTCACATGTTCAACTATCTCATCCAACAAATCACGCCTAAAGTTTTCATATGCAGGGGCTTTAAAACCCAAACCTGTAATGGCAGTTGCATCAATCATGGATCCTTGATAAGGGCTTTTAGCATTGTTGAAGAGAATGCCACAATAGTCCCAAAAATTGGCAATGATTTTCTTTGCATGGGAATGCACATACATCCTCCATCCTATGCTTTTCCAAGCTCTACGTTGAGATCTAGGGTGTGTATGAGGAGCAAAAAGTGTTTACATGAACACCCTCTAAGCTAAGATGGGGGGGATAGGAGTTGGAGGATGTAGGTAGTTAGTGTAATGCACTTTAAATTGTAATTCGAATTTCAAACATAAATTTTATAGACGAGGATGTAGTAGGATTTGTGCTTGTTCGTTCTATTGATGAAATTTCAACATTAATTTTGCCTTTCCTAGCATTACCCTCATTAAGGGCTTCGATGGTCAAGTTTGCTTGGTGTTTATCCACTTGAGTGACTTTTTCACATGCTTTAGCATCATGCTCACCTAATTTTAACAATTTGGTATTTAAATCAATATATGCTCCAATTTAATTCTTTTTGGCTAAAGCTACATTTATTTCCAAGAGTTCATTGTGAGTCTCCAAAGAGTGGATGGCATAAGCTGGCCCACAATTCCATGAGACTAAGTAGAAAGAACCAGTTCTAAACAATATATGAAAAGCATAAGAAGAAATAAACATCATGAGAAGGGAAGCAAAAAATCCTGAGGTGAAGCCTCCTCTTTGTCGAGGGAGATGGGGTGCTTTGGGTTGCTTCTAGCCTAGAGCTTAGAATCCTCCTTTGCCGCTACTAAGTCATTCGGTGCATGTGCTCTAGTATCTGTGTGTCCCATTGTTGATCCTTGGATTGCATAATCAAGGCAGTCATAATTGTCATCTAGCAGTTGTAGAGTGTCCAAGTTGGTATGTGGGATAGGATTATCCTATTCTGGTTGTTTGTCCATGCATTAAGCTATCTATCATTTCCTTCATGTGCCAATACAAGTCCACTATGAGAAAGTAATAGGTGATCTTGCTTCAGGAGACACCAATATTTGATAGGATCTTCTCCATTTCTTTCTCAATTATCTAGCTATGGGTGGTCCTCCTCTTTTTGACAAACTCTGTCGTCCAGCTTTTCCATCTTCATGATGGTGGAGGATTTATGCCAGGCAGTGGATCCATCAACAATTCTTAGAGCATTTGACTTCTTCCTTTGAGTGCAAGGCTAGGAAACAACTGTTTCCTTTTTTCCTTGAGGCTTTGGTGGTATTCCTTTACCTTGGCCTTTGGAAGGGATTACCTCAATGTCCACGCAATCCTGCTTGAGGCCTTCTACTTCAAAAATAAGCATTGGGGTAGCATAATTCATGCTAGAAAACTCTAAACCAGTAATCCATGGGGCTCTTCTACCAAAGCCTTGATCCTTTTCTCTCCTATTGATTGATTGTTGATTTTAGTTGTTGTGATGATGGTGGAGAGCTACATAGTCCTTTGTTTCCATTATGGCTATAAGTAAATCCAATCACCATTAACCATGGCTATAATCCATTCACTTCCATGATAACTTATAGGTTCGTGTGTATCGGTTGCATCATCATCCAACGTAGTGGTATTGGCTTCCTCTTGAGATGGATTTATAAGATGAGCGTGACATCCAACCATCCTATTATACTCTCTCTTTCATGATGGTTACATGTCCTATCTCCACCAGCACTAGCAACACACTTCCCTATCATCCCATTCAGGGGAATATAGAAATCATGTTATTCATAAGATTTTGTCGAAATTTTTGGTTAACTTGGCATTATTCTTACATCTCTTAAGCTAGCATGTCAACCATGCCGATGTTCCTAGGCCAGCCATGTTGGTATTCCCTGGTGTATTCAATGGAGTCTCGGATACTAACCTTGTGAGCCATTAACATTTATTGACAGTGACTTTGTTTCCTAATGAAGACTCCTTATTTTTTCCTTGTAATTGTGCCCTAGGCCCTGTATGAAGATGTTCAATGTGGTTATTGTACTCCTACCACATTTAATTTACCCATACCGACAAGAGACCTTATAGGTAATATATTGATGTGCATGCCATAAAGGGGCTTAAAACTATGGATTTCCTTTACAATGTTTCTATGTAAATCCCATTATCACCCAAACTCACACCCTTAGAGATAAAGTCCTAAAACTCAAGGTATGGTTTTGATAAAATCAAGAGTGAGGCCAATGTCACCACACCAAGCCCTCTTTTGCTCTTTAGGTTGGTTCTTCTTCAACTGAAGGGAGGCTTCCCTATATTGGGATTACTAGAGCTTGCAATAAAGTCCAAGGTGAAATGAAGAGATAGCTCTAGAAAAATAATATGATTTTCTTTTAAGGAATAAGGATGAATGGACTGAAGACTAGTGTCTTATCCATTGGGAAAAATGGAATGAACCAAAGCTCATATGAAGGTTTAAAGAAATGATTAGAAAGAGTTATGGCTGAAAGATTACAAATCCTAGTACTCTAATTGCTTCACCAATTTCAGAAATCTAACAAAAGGAAAACCCTAGATTAGATATTTTCAAACAGTCTTGAAGGAATACTTGTCATGCAAGGGATAAGAGAGCATACAACCAATGATATGAGAAACATGCCATAACTCAACACTTCCAATTGACAATCGACACATAAAAAAGAAAAGACTTACTCCGTTAGTTCTCAAGCCCATCAACATTTGAAGAGCCCATCCATCAATGAAACATGAGCACAAACAAACCATCCAATGGAGCACTTTGATCAAACATCCATGAGAAACCAAAAGATATTCAACTAAGCTCTAAGGGATTTTTCCCCTAATCCAACCATGCCAAATTAAGAAGACAGTAAACCCTTATATTTCAGTTAGCTCATCTTCCATCTACAATAAAGTATCATAAAATCATACATCTAGCCTAGGGAGGAGTAAAGAAACCAAAATACTACGACTACTACAACAAACTCCATAAAATAAGGTGGTAAAAGCCACATATATAACCATCCAATAATGAGACATGGATGCCTCCATCAAGTGAGGGAAAATGCTAAGTAAACCCCAATGCCTATCCCCTCTAAAGGCTTTCGATGTGTATCCCTCCAAGGAATGAACCCAAAAAGACTTCAAAATGATGAATGAACCCTAGATTTAGAATTTGACATCCCTAGATCTTCTCCAATGCCAAAATGCCCTCCTCAAATCATCAAAAAGTATTATGTGAGTCCTCTAAAGTAGGACACCTCCTCAAAATAGGCCATGAAATCTCATGTGTAATATCTCTAGGTGGACAACCTCATCAAATATGTTCAAAGTAGCTCCAAAAAGTGGAATGCCTCCTCAAAAAGGTGTGCAATGAAACAAGCAAAGGCTCTCCAAACAAAACATCTCATCTAGATGCCATAGACACGTGTGCAAGTAACCTCCTAGTGAAGCATCCCATCAATCATGTGATCAAAGTGATTTGAACCAAGCTAAAGATGCTCCAAGGCCACACGTGTGCCTCTCCAAGTGAAATGTCCCATTAATAAATCATAGATAGGTGTGCAAGTAACCTCCTAGAGTGGATGCTCCTCAAGAAAATTCTCAAAATGTGTGCATCAAGAGCTCAATACATGGATTGATCCAATAGGATATGAAGTGATGACTCATGAATGATAATATCATGCCAAACGTAGCCTTCCAATCTAGGACGCTACCTCCAAAACTCAATATCCAACTTACCACCTCATCATGGCATGTGCATAGGATGGATCCATGGAATAAGAAGCCCACCAACAAGGATAGTGGCATCAAATCAAGTGCAAGGCCCCCACAATACTCAACCAACCTCATGAAGTAAGGGGTTGGCCCCTTCTCCAAGAAATAAAGAACGACCATGCATTAAAATACATGCCAAGAGAGGAGACCAAGGGGAGCGCTCCACTAGTAAATGTAACCAATAGTATCAAAATGCCTTCCATGTGCCAAGAAGCAAGGTCACTCCATGGAAAATGTGTGCTAGAGGGGAGGGTGCTCCAAGGAAATCCAACAATATATCATCCCAAGTGTGAAATACACTGTGTGCTTTGAGCGCTCCCATAGAAAACCTACAAAATCATCTTGTTCGGCATCCAAGACAAGTGCCCCGTCAAAATAAGGTGGTTCATGTCATCAAGATGTCAAATTAACCCAACAATGCTAGGGCTCTCCATGAAGGATGAACAATGTGCCATAAGCAAGTGACATATGAGTGAAGTGCACCATCACCCCTTAGAGTTTTTTAGCTAGGGGGTCTCAAACCGGCATAACCACATCATTAATCATGTTGTCAACACATCCTAGAGGCAATGCTTCATCAATGAGCATTTATCAACACTTAAAACTTAGGAAGACCCTAAGTTGATCAGTTCCCATTCCATGAAAGCACAAAGCATTAGATAAATGCTAATTAAAGATACTCCAAGCATGCCAATATCACCAAGAGGAGAGCATATCGAGATCAAAACCCCATGGAGAGATGGCATCCAATAGCTACTAGGACTCCTAACCTCCAGCACTCTCAACGCCTCCTCTTAAACATGTTTAAACCCTTAGATTTTGAATTTTAAGGTGCCTTAACTATCTTATAAGCTTTCAGCTCCACTAAGCACATTTCCACCATTAATCTCCTTGTTTGAGCTACTTGTGCAATATAAGCATTCCTTTGCTTTATGCTAATTCCTATGAAGGATGTGCAACTGTCAATTCAAAGAGGTCAGCCATGAACCATAGCACAATCAGTGGACGCTGCTTCATTTTGCAGGTAGTAGCTAATCATCAAATCCTTTCAACACCAGAGATTGGTTTGAGTCTTCGACAATTTCATGGATCGGTATGGTCCAAATTCTGAATCCAACACTCCTAAAAGTTGATCCCATAATAATGTCTCCAATGAGAGGGTTTTAGACTCTCATCAGCAACTAGAAAATTTCCTAAGAGAAAGAATGAGGCACAAGAGCGATCACAGATCTGTTTGAAAAAAAGGTTATAGGCCTTTTCCATGGCTACTTGCTGCAATTAGAGCCATGGATGTCCTCCATTTATGGTGGAAAAATGATAGGAGGGTCCTCCACGTAGTAGAGACCTTAATGGAAAACGACCTCAATCATGGCAACCTAACATCATTGAAGAACATGTGCTTACTCAATGGGAGAATCATTCAAAGGAAAAATGGCAATGGTCAATGTACAAGGCAACCTGCTGGTCCCAATGTCAGTTTTGGTGTATTGTTTTATTTTGGACAAATATTTACGGATTGTAAATACCATATTTGAAATTGTTGATGTATAGGATAGATAGTTTATCCTAGAAACATATGCATATGAATATTAGTTTTGGTTTTCATATATGCATCCTGCCATTTGGACTATATTGGATCTCTCCATGGAGAGAGTTTATGTATAAATAAAAAAACCTTTTCTATCAAAAAATAAAACAAAATAGAAGTTGGAAAGTTAAATGCCTTGACAATTCGAATTCTTTTCCCACAATTGAGTTAAGGCTCTTTTTCATATTCTGCAAGGTGGTCTTGTGACCACTGTATTGTTACAGAACTCTAATTTCCACAAGAGTGCATTGCAAGTTTAGTGCTCTTGTAACAGGAAGTTGTGGGTCTTCTAATTCCTGCAAAATTATCTTCACCTCCACAACATAAGAGGCATATCTTCTATTCCTGCAACCTGGGATTGCAGGTTTTGAACTACTCCCACAACTTTGTTGTTTTTGCATTCTTGAGGTTGTGGTCTTTTGTCCATCATGTAAAGTTCGGTTACAGTCTTGGACCTCTCTACAACATTATGATTAGCAATATTTAGGCAACTAGAACAACAAGAATACTGTACAACAGCTGTAATCATGGATAAAATTGAACACCACTAAGCAAGAAGACAATAAGACAAACATAGATGCAAATTCAAACAACAACAAATAATGCACAAAATAATAGCAACAATATTGAATTTTTGAAAATGTTTGCTAGAATATTTTTTTCATTTTTCAGGTTAACATGAGCAAGACACGATGGAAATTGAAGAAAAGGGGCAAAGATGAAATGGGGATTTGACAGAAAATGGTTTTCTAGTAAAGTGCATTCATCACTCTACTACCACTACAAGTGGTTTGCAAGTAAAATGCATTGATTACTCTAATACCACTACAAATGGAACCTCAAAACATGTATTTAAATTATATTCAATGATGATTATTACAACAGTAAGGCACAGGATTGTACAATGACCTTGTGCCTTTCTGTTTAAAGTTATATACCATTTCATGTTATTATAATTAGTATTATTATTATTATAAGAAATTCCAACTAATGTTATTTACTAAAGTACATCACAATGGTATCCTACCTCAATAAGTTGTTCTCCATTAGAACCCTTACCATATTCTAGATATTTTCTTCTCTAACCATTACAACAACAACAAATAATTAGAGATTTGCTGCACTGTGCTGGTATTTTTAATTGCTTTAGTTTCTTCTCAAATTGCCCCTTTAGATGTAGATTTCGCTGTCTTCCTGAAAATCCCGCCCAAAATTTGAATTACTTGTTTCACAATGGACATCCTTTTTGCATGGATAGATGATGTACATTTGCCCTAGCATTTTTGGTCTTTCAAATTGAATGTTACTGATAATCTTCACGCCACAACTCTATTGGTTAGAGTTATTTCTTTCTCACATTTTTTAATCGAATTATTTTCTTGTTACTTTTTTTTTCCTTCAGTTTTTTTCACCACGAATAACAGTACCCAAGTCTCCAACAGTTCCTTACATCTCTCCATCGAGCAAAGGCCAAACAGTGGCAATAGGATCATCCAATCCACAAAGTGAGGTGGCTACATGTGCCAATTATGGTCTAAATGTGTCAGTGGATGCATCACACAGTACCCTGCATATAGTCAATCTAAGTTTGAGGACTTCCAACCCTCTGCTCTCTAAGCATGCAATTGTTATGATGTAACCTCAATCTTTTAAAGATGTGGTCAAGCAAGGGAAAGGCTTCTCCCACTCTCAAATCCAGTGAGGAAAAAGTCCTACAAGGGTAATTATTCTAGTAATATATGAAAGGAGATCCCAGAGCTAATTATAAATTCCAAGGGCATGATTGATATTTTGGAGGATTAGAAGGAAAATGCTTTGATTTGCAGATTTAACAACCTCTGGCCTTCTACAGACAATCCGGTTTTTTGCATACAAAAATATTGATTTCAGGCTTTCATATTAATTTTTGGCGCCTTTTTCATTGTTTATTACTATAACCCTGAAGATAAGAAACATGTCATAGAAGGTGGCCCATAGTTCTGTGGAACGTTTGGTCTCTTTTTGAGGCCTTGGTTTCCAGATTTGATTGGATTTGGTTTTGGAGTTTGTTGGCTACTCGCTAAGTAATTGTATTTGTTCAGATAACAGTAAAGTAGGAAATGGATCCTTTGTTATGCCAAATTATGTGTGGATTCTGGAAGTGGATCTGCGTAAGGGGTTACAAGAGTGAAATCCTGACTGTAGGAATTCATAATTGGACTCAGGTTCTACACTCTGAAAATGCAGCCTTCAATTATAGACTTTGCTTTGAAGCTGGTCATCTAGCTGCAACTTGTCCTTCAATGATTAAAGTTTTAAACAAAAACAACAGAGCAACCTCAACAGAAATGACATCATCTCTCATACAAAGTCAACAATTTTGTGGGGTGGTTTACATTAAGCGGGGAGAAAAAGGAGAAGAAATCCAAGTTTACTCGGGAATTAACCAAAGAACAATAATCCTTAAGATAGCAAAGAGCCAGATGATCAAATTCCTGAATGAATATTTCAATAAGATAAAAGAAGCAAGGGAAATTTGTTCATCCGAGGGAACTCAAGAGCAGAAAGCAGCAGATAATTAGACAAGTACTGAAAGGGGACTAAAATGAAGAAGATCCTATATTTGCTAATTTGATAAGACAGAAAATCCAAAAGCCTTGACAGTCAGTCAAGCCCTAAGACAAACCTTAATTATTCAGCTGCAAAAAAACGAAGTACAAAAAAAATTAAGATCTCCTCATCCCGCTCAGGATCAAGACCTGGGTTGATTTACGTATATGATTCTGTTGTCCTCTCCACCATCAGGTATAGCTGAAGCAGTGTATCTAGACTGTTTGTAATTAAACCTTTCTTTTTTGGAGCCAAAAAAACAAAAAAAAATATGCCAATCCTTTGTTTCCAAATCTTCTCCATTTTCTCTAACCCTTGATTAGTAATAAAGACACTTGATAAATAATGATTAGCAAAGGAATAGGCGTACCGATATTTAAGATTACCTAATAGAAATATTACAGACATACCAATGCAAAAAACAATAAACACAAGAATAAATATCAAGGAAGGTGTCCATTCTTCCCTACATTAGTAGACCTGTATATTAACAAAGGTAAAGATGCAAAGGAATTCAACTTACTAACACGACAATCAGCCCTTCTCTACATAAGTGGCACAGTTGCATTAGCAGAGTGCTTAGAACCTTCCAAACAACTTAACAGTCGATAAAAAATCATCTTGGCATCAAGATAATTATAAATATAGATAAAACAACAAAATATAATCAAAGAAAACATACTATTCAACAATCTTTTGGAACAAGAAATCATGGAAATATTCCCCTCATAAAAGCTGACCTAATCCCTCCAGATGCGAAAGTGAAGATGAAAAAGGGAAGAATTTTAATAATTGCATAATTGAATTGGTATTTGGAACAATCACCTAAGGTTAAAATCAGGATAGATAAAGGATATCACAAGTTAGCTGGAATACTATAAATGCTAGACAAATAGAAAAGTGAAAAACTAAATGGAGCTTAAAAAGTGTGTGAAAAAAAGAAGCCATGGGCAAAAATGGGATCTATCTCAATTGCTAACATAAGAAAAAAGACAAAAGCATAAACAGATCATTATTCAAGATCTAAAATTGCAGTATTACTAAGAGTCTTGGACCCAGTACAAATTTAGAATAGAAATGGAAAAATATGCAAGACAGACAGTTCCATCAATTACAGAACCAAACAGCAAGACATGAGAATCTTCCCTGGGGACTAGTGTCTTATCCATTGGGCAAAACAGGGAAGACTAGCGTCTTATCCATTTGGAAAACTGGGGGGAACCAAGGCACATATGAAGGTTTAAAGGAATGATTAGAAAGAGTTAGGGATGAAAGATTACAAACCCTAGTCACTCTAATTGCTTCACCAATTTCAGAAATCTAACAGAAGGAAAACCTTAGATTAGATATTTTCAAATTGATACTTGTCATGCAAGGGATAAGAGGGCATACAACCAATGATATGAGAAACATGCCATAACTCAACACTTCCAATAGACAATCAACACATAAAAAAGAAAAGACTTACTCCGTTAGTTCTCAATCCCATCAACGTTTGAAGAGCCCATCCATCAACAAAACATGAGCACAAACAAACCATCCAATGGATCATTCTGATCAAACATCCATGAGAAACCAAAAGATATTCAACTAAGCTCTAAGGGATTTCTCCCCCAATCCAACCATGCCAAATGAAGAAGAGAGTAAACCCTTATATTTAAGTTTAGCTCATCCTCTATCTACAATAAAGTATCAAAAAAATCCAAGATCTCCCCTAGGGAGGAGTAAAGAAACAAAAATACTGTGAGGTTTACTCCATAAAATAAGATGGTCAAAGCCACATATATATCCATCCAGTAATGAGACTTGGATGCCTCCATCAAGTGAGGGAAAATGCTAAGTAAACCCCTATGCCTAGCCCGTCTAAAGGCTCTCCAAGTGTATCCCTCCAAGGAATGAACCCTAGATGATCTTCTCCAATGCCAAAACGCCCTCCTCAAATCATCTAAAACGAATTCCATGAGTCCTCTAAAGTAGGACACCTCAAAATAGGCCATGAAATCTCATGTGTAATATCTCCAAGGTGGACACCCTCATCAATAATGTTCAAATAGCTCCAAAAAGTGGAATTCCTCTTCAAAAAGGTGTGCAATGAAACAAGCGGAGGCTCTCCAAATAAAACATCCCATCTAGATAAAATAGACATGTGTGCAAGTAACCTCCTAGTGTAGCATCCCACGAAGCATGTGGTCAAAGTGATTTGAACCTAGTTAAAGATGCTCCAAGGCCACACGTGTGGCTCTCCAAGTGAAATGCCTCATTAATAAATCATAGAGAGGTGTGCAAGTAACCTCCTAGAGTGGATGCTCCTTAAGAAGGTTCTCAAAATGTGTGCATCAAGAGCTCAATACATGGATTGGTCGACTAGGAGATGAACTGATGACTCATGAATGATGATTTCATGCCAAATGTAGCCTTCCAATCTAGGACACTACCTCCAAAACTCAATATCCAACTTGCCACCTCATCATGGCATGTACATAGGATGGATCGATGGAATAAGAAGCCCACCAACAAGGATAGTGGCATCAAATCAAGCGCAAGGCCCCCACAATACTCAACCAACCTCATGAAGTAAGGGGTTGGCCCCTTCTCCAACAAATAAAATACAACCATGCATTAAAATACATGCCAAGAGAGAAGGCCAAGGGGAGCGCTCCACTAGCAAAGGTAACCAATAGTATCAAGATACCTTCCAAGAGCAAAGAAGTAAGGGCGTTGCATGGAAAATGTGTGGTATGCCTCAAAATATGTGCTAGAGGGGAGGGTGCTCCAAGGAAATCCAACAATATACCATCCCAAATGCATAACACACCCTATGATTTAGAGCACTCCCATAGAAAACCTCCAAATATCATCATGTCCGGCATGCAAGCCAAGCACCCCATCAAAAGTGGTGGTTCATGTCATAAAGATGTCAAATTAACCCAACAATGCTAGGGCGCTCCATGAAGGATGAACAATGTGCCATGAGCAAGTGACATATGAGTGAAGTGGACCATCACTCCTTAGATTTTTTTAGCTAGGGGGTCTCAAACCGACATAACCACATCAATAACCATGTTGTCAACACATACTAGAGGCAATGCTTCATCAATGAGCATTTATCAACACCTAATACTTAGGAAGACCATAAGTTGATCAGTTCCCATTCCATGAAAGCACAAAGTGTTAGATATATGCTAATAAAAGATACTCCAACCATGCCAATATCACCAAGGAGAGATGACATCCAATAGCTACTATGACTCCCAACCTCCAGCACTCTCAACGCCTCCTATTAAACATGTTTAAACCCTTAGCTTTTGAATTTTAAGGGGCCTTAACCACCTTTCCTCGTCTAATTTACTTGACCCTTGTCCTAATGACACTCCTGCATGTAGATCAAATGGTAATAGATTCTCCAACCAAAAAATTGTACATATGAACTAGAGCCTCTCCACCACACCCTATAAATTAATAGTCATTCCCCCTTCTTTATCATGGGTAGTGTCATCTTCCACAACCATTTTCTCTTCTCAAACTATCTTATATGTTTTCAGCTCCACTCAGCACATTTCCACCACCCATCTCCTTGTTTGAGCTAATTGCTAATCAATATAGGCATTCCTTTGCCTTATGCTAATTCCTATGAAGGATGCGCAGCTGTCAATTCAAAGAGGTCAGCCATGAACCATAGCACAATCAGTGGACACTGCTTCATTTTGCAGGTAGTGGCTAATCATCAAATCCTTTCAAGTTTCAACACCAAAGATTGGATTGAGTCTTTGACAATTTCATGGAGCAGTATGGTCCAGATTCTCAATCCAACACTCCTAAAAGGCGATCCCATAATCATGTCTCCAATGACGCTGCTTCATTTTGTAGGTAGTGGCTAATCATCAAATGCTTTCAACACCAGAGATTGGTTTGAGTCTTTGACAATTTCATGGAGCAGTATGGTCCAGATTCTCAATCCAACACTCCTAAAAGGTCATCCCATAAGCATGTCTCCAATGAGAGGGTTTTAGACTCTCATCAGCAACTAGAAAATTTCCTAAGAGAAAGAATGAGGCACAAGAGCAAGCACAGAGCTGTTTGAACAAAAGGTTATAGGCCTTTTCCATGGCTACTTGCTGCAATTAGAGTCATGGATGTCCTCCATTTATGGTGGAAAAATGATAGGAGAATCCTCCACGTACTAGAGACCTTAGTGGAAAATGCCCTCAATCATGGCAACCCACCATCATTGAAGAACATGTGCTTACTTAATGGGAGAATCATTCGAAGGAAAAATGGCAATGCTCAATGTACAAGGCAACCTGCTGGTCCCAGTGTCAGTTTTGATGTATTGTTTTATTTTGGAAAAATATTTACGGATTGTAAATACCATATTTGAAATTGTTGATGTATAGGATAGATAGTTTATCCTAGAACTATATGCATATGAATATTAGTTTTGGTTTTCATATATGCATCCTGCCATTTGGACTATATTGGATCTCTCCATGGAGAGAGTTTATGTATGAATAAAAAAACCCTTTCTATCAAAATAGAAGTTGGAAAGCTAAATGCCTTGGCCCTTTAGCAATAGAATTCTTCTCCCACAATTGAGTTAAGGCTCTTTTTCATATTCTGCAAGGTGGTCTTGTGACCACTGTATTGTTACAGAACTCTAATTTCCACAAAAGTGCATTGCAAGTTTTGTGCTCTTGAAACAGGAAGTTGTGGGTCTTCTAATTCCCGCAAAATTATCTTCACCTCCACAACATAGGAGGCAGGCCTTCTATTCCTGCAACCTGGGATTGCAGGTTTTCAACTACTCCCACAACTTTGTTGTGTTTGCAAACCTACATCGTTGAGGTTGTGGTCTTTTGCCCATCTTGCAATGTTTGGTTACAGTCTAGCACCTCTCTTCAACATTATGCATAGCAATCTTTAGGCAACTAGAACAACAAGAATACTGTACAACAGCTGTAATCATGAATAAAATTGAACACCACTAAGCAAGAAGACAATAAGACAAACATAGATGCAAATTCAAACAACAAAAAATAATGCACAACATAATAGCAACAATATTGAATTGTTGAAAATGTTTGCTAGAATATTTTTTTCATTTTTCAGATAAACATGAGCAAGACACAATGGAGATTGAAGAAAAAGGGCAAAGATGAAATGGGGATTTGACAGTAGATATATGAAAGGAGATCCTAGAGCTAAATATAAATTCAAAGGGTGTGATTGATCTTTTGGAGGAATAGAAGGAAAATGCTTTGATTTGTAGATTTAACGACCTCTGGCCTTCTACAGACGATCCAGTTTTTTGCATACAAGAATATTGATTTCAGGCTTTCATATTAAATTTTGGCGCCTTTTTCATTGTTTATTACTATAAGCCCGAAGATAAGAAACATGTCGTAGAAGGTGGCCCATAGTTCTCACATTTTTTAATCGAATTCTTTCTTGTTCCTTTATTTTTCCTTCAGTTGTTTTCACCACGAATGACAGTACTCAAGTCTCCAATAGTTCCTTTCATCTATCTCTCCATTGAGCAAAGGACAAACAGTGGCAATAGGATCATCCAATCCACAAAGTGCGGTGGATACATGTGCCAATTATGGTCTAGATGTTTCAGTGGATGCATCAACAGCACCCTGAATTTAGTCAATCCAATTTTGCGGACTTCTAACCCTCTGCTCTCTAAGCATCAATTGTTATAATGTAACCTCAATCTTTTAAAGATGTGGTCAAGCAAGGGAAAGGCTTTTCCCACTCTTAAATCCAATCTGGAAAAGGTCCTACAAGGGTAATTATTCTAGTAGATATAAGAAAGGAGATCCCAGAGCTAAATATAAATTCCAAGGGTGTGATTGATCTTTTGGAATAGAAGGCAAAATGCTTTGATTTGCAGACTTAACGACCTCTGGCCTACTACAGACGATCTGGTTTTTTGCATACAAGAATATTGATTTCAGGCTTTCATATTAATTTTTGGCGCCTTTTTTATTGTCTATTACTATACCCCCGAAGATAAGAAGCATGTCGTAGAAGGTGGCCCATAGTTCTGGGGAAAGTTTGTTCTCTTTTTGAAGCCTTGGTTTCCAGAATTGATTGGATTTGGTTTTGGAGTGTGTTGGCTACTCGCTAAGTAGTTGTATTTGTTCAGATACAACTGAACAGTAAAGTAGAAAATGGATCCTTTGTTATGCCAAATTATGTGTGGATTCTGGAAGTGGATCTGAGTAAGGGGTTACAAGAGTGAAATCCTGACTGTAGGAATTCATAAATGGACTCGGTTCTACACTCTGGAAACGTAGCCTCCCATTGTAGAGTTTGCTTTGAAGCTGGTCATCTAGCTGCAACTTGTCCTTCAATTATTAAACAACAACAACAAAGCAGCCTAACAAGAAATGGCATCATCTCCCATCCAAAGTCAAAACTTTTGTGGGGTGGTTTACATTAAGCGAGGAGAAAAAGGAGAAGAAATCCAAGTTTGCTTGGGAATTAACCAAAGAACAATCATCCTTGAGATAGCAAAGAGCCAGAGGATCAAGTTCCTGAAAGAAGATTTCAATCAGATAAAAGAAGCAAGGGAAATTTGTTCATCCGGGGGAACTCAAGAGCAGAAAGCAGCAGATAATAAGACAAGTACCTCCATCTTGAAAGGGGACTAAAATGAAGAAGATACTACACTCGCTAATTTGATAAGACAGAAAAAAATCCAAAAGCCTTGACAGTCAGTCAAGCCCTCAAGACAAACCTTAATTGTTCAGCTGCAAAAAAAACGAAGTACAAAAAAATCCCCTGATCCCGCTCAGGATCAAGACCTAAGTTAACTTACATATATGATTTTGTTGTCGTCTCCACCATCAGGTATAGCTGAAGCGGTATATGTAGACTGTTTGTAATTTAACCTTTCTTTTTTGGAGCAAAAAAAAAACAAAAATTTATGTCAATCCTTTGTTTCCAAATCTTCTCCAATTTCTCTAACCCTTGATTAGTAATAAAGACATGTGATAAATATTGATCAGCAAAGGAA
Source organism: Pseudotsuga menziesii (assembly GCA_001517045.1). Lineage (NCBI taxonomy): Eukaryota > Viridiplantae > Streptophyta > Pinopsida > Pinales > Pinaceae > Pseudotsuga > Pseudotsuga menziesii. The sequence continues at coordinate 49,401 of LPNX010380141.1, forward strand.
TAGGCCTACATATATTTAAGATGACCTAATAGAGATATGACAGAAATACCAATGCAAAAAACAATAAACACAAGAATAAACATCAAAGAAGGTGTCCCTTCTGCCCTACATTAGTAGGCCTGTATATAAACAAAGGTAAAGATGCAAAGGAACCCAAGTTACTAACACGACAATCAGCCCTTCTCTACATAAGTGGCACAGTTGCATTAACAGAGTGAATTGGAACCTTACCAAACAACTTAACAGTCAATAAAAAATCATCTTCGTATCAAGATAAATTATTAATGTAGATAAAACAACAAAATATAATCAAAGAAAACATACTATTCAACAATCCTTTGGAACAAGAAATCATGGAAATATTCCCCTCTTAAAAGCTGACCTAATCCCTCTAGATGTGAAAGTGAAGATGAAAAATAGCAGAATTTTAATAATTGCATAATTGAATTGGTATTTGGAACAATCACCTAAGGTTAAAATCAGGATAGATGAAGGATATCACAAGTTAGCTGGAATACTATAAATGCTAGACAAACAGAAACTTGAAACACTAAATGGAGCTTAAGAAGTGTGAAAAAAAGAAGCCATAGGCAAAAATGGGATCTATCTCAGTTTCTGACAAAAGAAAATAGACAAAAGCATAAACAGATCATTATTCAAGATCTAAAATTGCAGTATTACTTAGAGCCTTAGACCCAGTCCAAATTTAGAATAGATACGGAAAAATATGCAAGACAGGCAGTTCCATCAATTGCAAAACCAAACGGGAAGACATGAGAATCTGCCCTGGGAAATATATGGCAAATGGTGCACTTATAAAATACTTAGACAGCAAAACATATGAGACAAATCATTCAAACTTGTAGCCAATATTGTTAAGATAGAGGCCTTGTAAAATACTAAAAAGGAGGAAACACTAATAGACTGACAATCTTGATTATAGAGTTTCTACAGAAAAAAAAAAAAGTTACTAGTAAATCATGAGTATTAAATGGTCTTGGTGGACACTAAATAATTCCAATTCATTTCATTTTAGGTATTCGTCAAGGCACAAAAAACCTGAACTCATATTTCTTATCTAAATAATATTCTAATGTCTTCAATCCGATATTAGTATATTATGAATTGACATATTTGGCGAAGTGCATGGGTTCTGTCTCTTTAAGAAAAGAAGACAACCTCCTTTGGGACTGGGGCCCTGCTACATATAGCTAGAAGCAGAAAATCAGATGGTGTGGCATTTATAAAGCAACAGATTTTCATGAAATTAAATAGCCTGAGAGAAATATTGCCCAGCTTGTACATCAAATTATTCAGTTCAGTTCCCAAGTAAACCAAAAATCATTTTTAAGAACCAATGAGCATTAATTATTTTTTCCAATTATTAGAGGATAGGGATGCTTTTTGTTTTGCTACTTCGTCACCAGTTCTGCAGAGACTCAAGCACTGAAAATAACATCGGGCACGTCTTCCCTCAAATACCCCAAACATTTCAACCAGTACATCAAAATGGTAAATTAGCCAATTTTCAGGTAAGCAATGTAATGAACCCTTTAATACTCATAGATTTCCAGGGTTTGCACATTATGCTTTAGCCCTTACTGCACTCATTCAGGTAATTACTAATACCTGAGAGGACAATTTAATCCCAGGCCAGCTTGGGACCAGATCCCAAATGCTGCTAGGATAAAGTGAACCTTGGTAGCAGTGCTAAATTTAAACAATCCAATAAGCTAACAATGTAATTAAACAGAAAATAACAATATGTTAAAAAAAGTATTCACAAGATGCTTCTCGGGACTCTCAAGTATTGTCGAGCATCCACTACCTATCAAGAGGTGGGCACTGTTTGACTTATACAGGCATGAGGCCTGGCGCCACTTAACAGCCAAACTCTGTCACTTTAGAAAGGGCCAGGCTGGCTCAACTGCCAAAATATATACGGGACGAACACAACCCTGCGAAGTTCCAAACCCAGATAGGGTCTATAACAGTGCACCACTCTCACCTACCCAGCTCACCGTTTTGGATAAATAAGAGAATACTAGAAATCCCAATTAACAAATAGAATATAAAGGTTTTCTAACTTTCCTTGCCTCAAGCCATGTGAACGTATTTCTGCTCTTGTTAACAAATTTTATAGGGACAAGCTCTTATTTTTCACTCAAGGTTTCATGAGTGAAATATACGGCACTTTGTATTCCTATGTGTATATCACCTTACTCCTTGTACAACCAAATCCCTACAGCCATCGTATTGGAACATTAAGAAAATGAACCCCCAAGGTGAGCCAAATGTATTCATCAGAAGTTAGAACTCTTTACAGAAACCTAGATTCTGAGTTTCAACTTCTAAATAACAACACACAGAAGTAACTAAAATGTCATACATAGGAGGAAAATAATTTGTACATAAACAAAAAGCTTGGCAGGCTTAGAAAGCTAACCATGAAGATGATCTTCCAAGGAACCCAAAGGCATATATTCATAGACAAGAAGCCGCTGATCACCTTCAGCACAGTAACCAATCAAGTTGACAAGATTAGGATGATGTAGAAGACTGAGCATAAGAACTTCTACAAGAAATTCCCTGTTTCCTTGAAGCCCATTTCTGTCAAGTTGTTTAACAGCCACAACCTGTCAAAACAATTCAAAACCAATGCAATCACAGACACTGCAGTAAGTAAAAGTTTAAATGCAAATTCAATAACAAAAATGTGACCCTTTGTCTATGTCACTAAAATCAGACAATGATAAGTCAAGTTCCCATAAGTTGAGGTCCAAATTGCCAAAGGAAAAGAAACAATGGTAAACAAAGCTCCCTTGGGGAATGAATTCCCAATAACCTAGATGGCAGAGGCTAAGTCACATGGTTTGGGTTTGAGTTCAGATTCCGCAACAATTAGGCTTGCTTCAAATTCGAAATTTCCAATGAGGTTCACCATTAAGTTTGTCCATATATATATATATATATATTAAGTTTGTCCATATATATATATATATATATATATATATATATGATTAACTTTAAAATGAAATATAGCATAAAATAATAGGAACTGAACATCAGTAAACTTAAAAAATGTCATGATGGACATGGAAACAACAATAATAGATTATGAGCTTAGGCTGTGTCATGAGGTTTATCGAGGTTTATAAGGGGTAGGGAAAGAAATTAGTCAACGGAGGTGAACAAACAAATGTGAACTCAGTCAACAGCCATGAGGCTCGATGAACCTGATAAATTTTTTAGGTTCAAACCTCAAAGTTGAAGTTCAGGGAACCTTGTGACATAGGACAGATGTAGTCCCAATTGCAGGTTCCACGCTATGTGTGTGCAGGTGCCTGTCTCCATAATAAGCAGTTCAATACCACAGGTTATTCCACAATAACAAAATCTGCTACAATAACTTGCCTGGCCAGTGCTCTCCAAACGCCCCTTGTAAACTCTTCCAAAGCCTCCTTCACCAAGGAGACATTCAGGTCTGAAGTTTTTGGTAGCCGCTGCAAGCTCCCGAAATGTAAAAGTCTGAGCAGCAATATTAGCAGTGGGACCATTCTTAATTGATATGGGTGCCTCTTTTTTACTGTCAGCTGAAGGCTTTGACTTTAGTCTTTCTGCGATTACCAAGAAACAAAAGATGTGTGACCATTTCTTTTCTATTACCAGAAATCTACATTTTTATTGAAAACAAAATTAAAAAACATATTATCAATTGAGGAAAGATACAAGACATCTCCATCCAGTATAAATACCAGCTTAAATCATAAATTAAATAGCATACCAAACTACTGTTAAAAGTGAATAATACCCTTAACATAAAATGAGTCAATAAACGCCAAATACTCCACTATTGCTGCTGGATTGCATATTAACGAATAATATACAGAAGCTAGCTAGCCTTAAAGCTAGCACAGGCGGGGTAGCACAACCAGCAGTTACCAATGTTCTTGGGCATTTGACTAGTTCCATGCTGAAAGGTGCCCAGTTCAAATCCCCCCAGGTGAGGCGTACTAGTTTATGCCGACAAGTTTACTAGAGATGGAATCCACGAATGTGGGGAAGCATCCCTTGGGTTTCCCATGAGGTTTTCCATCAAAATGTCAATTGGGTTTAGCGTGGATGTTTAAGATGAGAAGTTATTCTCTTCCCCACTCAGTTTCAAATCCTGCTTGTGACATGTTTGCCCCTCTTGAACCAATTGGGGCTGGAAAGGTACCAACAATCTCACTCTCACTTACTTAATTAAGTGCTTGAGGGAAGGATGAGATATTTTCAAACATTTTTAGCCCAAGGGGAGCTCAAACAAATGTCACCAATGTTGGTAAGCATTTGGCTAGTTCTGTGTGAGCAGGTGTCCGCTTTGAATCCCCCTAGTTGAGGCACACTAGTCTAGGTCAATTGATTTACTAGGGATGCCATCAATAAATGCGGGGAAGCATCCCTTGGTTTTCCTTGCAAATAAAAAGCCTAAAGGTAGCCTTAAAGTTGCAAGGAACCCTCAAAAGATGAAAATGTATCAGTTTGGTCGGAATTCCATATATTTAATATTTTGTCAACCACTGGTTTAAGAAAACGACTACACCATTTCACTGTTCCAATCTAAATTGCGCTTTGATTATTATCAGCTCCAAAGGCCAAAAATGCAAGTGATTAAAAATGAAGGGTACAAGGTCCACATAATTGCATTTAAATGGCTGACAAACAAGTATCGAATATACATCCAGGAAAGTGAACTCTAGGTTGGTATTTTAAATTTTAATTCACGTGAGAAAAAGCTTTAGTGATCATGCATCAATCAAATCCACGCATGAACAGGTAAAGGACATGATGAAAAGGTAGACTTGCAAAACGTTGTAATAGAGCCAAAAAATAAGAATGTCTATACAAGAACGAATTTCAATGCAAATTTAGATAGAATGTTGCGTCACCATTCCACTTGTATCAATTTCTCCATCTTCTGTTTTTGTTCAGTTGTATATCCATTAATGCACGTAAAAAGATACAGCATACAGCTTCACATTACTGGGTCACAGAAAGGGAATGTGGGCTTCCCCTCGTAACCTAGGTCACCTAGTTCATATTAGTATTCGAATTCAGAGAGTGAAATTCGGAAACAATTCTCCTACGCTAAAAATATGATAAAATTCATCATTAAGTTTGGCAAAGAGAATTACAGATATGAAATTAAATTTCACGTTTGTGGCAATTAAATTCAGAATAAGATCAGATAAAAATTTCAACTGCCACTTTATTTCAAAATTCTAATATAGAAGATTTATAAAAAGAGAAATATATTAAATAGCGGATTAAAATTCTCTTTGTATTAGAATTGTTCATATGAATCGGATTTATGGCAATTAAACTCAAGGAGTCTGGCAGACTCAATCTCCACTGCTTGAGATTCGAGATTCGGGATAAAAAAGATAAATTTAATCACCAAATGCGGTGACTAAGCTCCTAACATAAGCAAGGAACCAACCAACATTTCTGCATTTGCAGCCATTGTAAGAGATTCCAACTCTTCCCTGAAAATGCCTATCTTGGCATGCCATAACACTGCTGTGTGGCTAAGTCTGACCCGTGAGCCGCCAATTCACAACTGTTGTAATTTAGAGAAAATTATCTGTAATTGTTTATAAATAAGAGCTGTCCAGACATAATTCAAATTATTTCTCACAGAACAAGGATGCTGAGGGCCCAAATTCAAAGAGGAGCCAATGGTGGGGAAAGCCACTGTAATCACTTAAAACTAAAAAAGATTATTGCCCGCTAATCCAGGATATTCAAGCAGACTTACGTTGAGATTTCAAAGGAATTCCGGCACATTACTAATGAAATTAACAATTAAATGCGACAAAAGAATCATTAAATCAAATTAAACTGACCTGAAGAGACTCTGGAAAGGCGCGAACCCTTTCCGACAACTGTTTGGGTTTCTTTACTGCTACCCTCGTTCTCAGCCGAGCCGGATTGATTCGAACCTGTCTTGCGAGATCCAAAGCACGGGAAGCAGCCCATTGCAATATTCGATCCCTGAGTCCCTCGCCACCGGCGGAAAGGCTTACCAAATCGAATTCAAAGGCACGATCAGCTCCGCTGCTATTAATACCATTGCAACAATTAGCTAAATTTATCTCAATTACGAAGAATTCGCCCTCTGGTCCTCGTTCTTGGTCGTTATGGAATCAAATTTTGCGCCATCTGACGCAAATCCGAGGATCCGTAATGAAATTGGAGCTAAATTGGTCATGGATCAGGGACCAATTGGATGGTTCTGTGCTGGAGATCACGATCTTTGTGTAAAAACCCTGCATAGAGCGGTTTTGACGGAGCAGGAGGGGATGAGAAGTGGTTTGTAGCTTTGAAATGACAGATAAAAACATCCCACTATAGAAGTGGAAATTTAAACAAAATAAAAAATCAATTAAGACGGTCAAGACCGCATTTAAATTTTGGACAATCCTGTCATTTTGATCTGGAGTTGGTGACTGTAAAGTAAACTTTTTGTTATTGGGAAATGTTATTTACAGCGGTAAGAGGTGCATTTTACAGTACGGGGAAATGTATGTGTGACCGTTAATTTAGATGTAATACAGTTTAAGTCGGTGTTTAGAATTAAAAATATAATTTTTTAATAATAAATTACTTATTTTTAAAATATTAGGTTAAAGTTTTTTGAAAGTGTAATATCTTTATAAGTTTGTATATTTAAAAGGAAATAGTTTGTGTATAGGGAGTAAGTTAAAAAATTGTATAAACTCATTTATTTTTATGTCCAAATTTAGTTGGAAAGAAAGTAAGTTATAATTTTATATTAATAATTTTCTTTTTTGAGATTTTGGTTTATTATAAGAATAATCTTAAATCTTATATAATTTAGATGTTTTCTTATGATAATTAATAACTAATTTAAATATTTAAAAAAACAAAATCTAAATGTTAATTAAATTTAAGAGATGTATATTGTCATAATTTCAAAAAAAAACTAAATGAAACTTTTTCAAGCTATAAGATTTCAACCTTCTCTTCACTTGATAAATTGAAGTTAAGAGGCTTTAAATTAGTAGAATTTACAATAATTTGGTTGGAATATTTTTATGTCCTTAAAATTATTGAAGAATAAGTAATTGCACCTAGAGAAGGGAGGTGCTCTAAGTCCAGTATGGGAGAGATCTAGTATGGGAGAGATCCTATGACGTTAGTCACGTTATGCAAAGAAAAACATTATGTTAATCGACATAAATAAAAAAGTATATATATATATATATATCACGTTAGTCACGTTATGAAAAAAAAACATTATGTTAACTGACATAAATAAAAAAGTATATATATATATATATATATTGTGTATTCATATATTTATATAGTGTCCACTCAATCTAAAATCAATTCACTAAATAATAAAATTAAAAGAAAAATAATTAAAAGATTCTTGTTAAACCCGGGATTTTACCATTAAAGGGATCAAAATGTTTGAGGTGTAATTTTTTATGAACATTTAAAAATTTAAGATAAAAATAACTTACACCTAAAGAAATTGGATCTGGGTGCTTTTCTAGATCCAAGTTTAAGATGGATCTATGCTCGTTTTAATTGTATTAGGTATTTATGTTATAACTTAATTGTGTTTTGGTGAGTTCGTTACTATGTAGATATTTTGGGCCTAATATTTAGATTGGACACTCCACTCAAGGTAAGATAAATAAAGTAAGGATTTGTTGTATGAATGAATACTAAGAGAAATATGACCGTTAAAAATAGGCCTCTATGAAAAATGTTAAATTAATTGAATAAAATAGTAGTTGAGGAAATTACTAAAATAAAGTTAACTTAGGAGTAAATGATTGTTGTGAAATTAATTGAATAAAAGAGTAGTTGAGGAAATTACTAAAATAAAGTTAACTTAGGAGTAAATGATTGGTGTGAAGGGAAGGAATTGAAATAATAATAAGGAGAATGGGTATAGTATTTAATAATATAATTAAGAAAATTGGTTGTTTGTTAAAAGACCAATAGAGGAGATTAGGGATTAAAGAGAATAATTTAAAGAAAAAATGATTAATAGAAATTGGTAAATGGAAGATGATAAAATAAATAAATAGATGAAAGAAAGTATTAAAATAAATTAATATTAAATTAACTCACAAGGGTAAGAGATTATCATAAACCAAGGAGGGGATTGGATTTGAGATTAAAATAATAGAGGAGAAGGGAGAGAAATGGAAAAATAAAGAATGGGGACCATAGAAGTGATGTGGGTTAGAAAAAGATAAAGAAAGAAGGGAAGTAGGGGTGTCTTATAATATGATTAAGGTAAAGTGGGAGGGGAGGGTGTCTTCGTTAAAGGATTACTGGAAAAAAACAAAAGAACAAAAACAAAACAAAAAAACAAAAAAAAGGCAAATGGATGATGGAAATGAATTCAAGAGGAGCATAAATGATGGATTATGGGTTTTCAAGATTGATTTAATTTGTATCCATCATCCTTATTAAAATTGTTGGGGTGCTTTTCGATTTTGAGGGCTTTGCGGAAAGTTGAATTTATAGTGATGCAAGATAGAAGCAAGGATTTTGGTTTGATCAAAGCATATACGGTGTTTGGTGTTGTGGAAATGCTCTATAATGGCCACTTTGGAGAGACGATAATGACTTGTATCGACTATGTGTTCTTTGTGGTTGGCTTGGATCGCCATCCCTATTTGACTGATGTAGGATTTGCCATGGGAGCAAGGGATATATAAAAAATTATAATCCCTATTTTTTAACCTTTTACAATTTTGTTCATTGAGATAGGTCTAACTCATGACCTTTATTTGCTCGTGGATTGAGAGGGTTGAGATAACCAATCCTACCTTAAAATGTAAGACTAAATTCAACCTTGGGCATAGTTTAGGTAAAACTAGGAACAACCCTAAGCAAAGCTTAGGTAAGTGGTTAATAAAGCTTATATAACACTAAAACCAAACTTGAGAAAAAGTTTAAGGTTGTCTGGGGATAAACTTGAGTCAAGCATAAGTAAAGATCAATATCAATTGTGACAAAAGCTACACAAAGACCTAGACCAACTTCAAGCGAAGTGTAAGTATCATTGGTACCAACCATAAGTAGATCTTAGGTAAAGAATGCAATTGGCATTAAATAAAGCTCCAATCACATGGGGACTGACACTAAGAAAAACTCGCGTAAAATCAAGATTAATCGTCAAAGAAGACTAATAACAACGCTCATATCAAGTAAGCATATGTTTGGCCTTAAACTGGCCCTTTGTTATGCTAACTAAAATAAATAGGTCGACCACAATGAAGGGAGGAAGGTTATCTATAACCAACCATACATTATAACTCTTGTAAAATATCACATCATACCATAATGCTTCTAATTCATGTAAGATCAAAAAGGACCTTTCATATACCTTACATAAGGATGTAGTGAAAGGAAGGATATCATACACAATAAAGGCAACTATGATCTTGGTGACTTGAGGCATTTCCCAAATCGACGTTCCTAGAGAAAAATAACAAAATAATTTGGAAGAGAGATGAACAATATATCTCATTAATCTCCCTCCATGTTCCCTAAAGGCGACACTAGCCTTCCCCACACATACATTAATGGATATGGATCCTCAACTAAAACACTAAACTCATGTTCTTTGAAAGATACCCATGTTATTAATACTCATGTTTTTCCCTATAAATGAATATATAACAATGTAATAGCATTGAGTTAGAATGGGGCTCGTAATCTTTTACCCATGGATATGGATCCTTAACCAAAATACCAAATTGAGGTGTTTGGAAAATGCTTACATTATTATTGCTTATTCTGATTTTTCCTATAGGTGGAAATGCAATGATGTAGCAGTGCCTAGTTAGCATGGAACTCATAATCTTTTATCTGTAAATATGGATCCTGAACCAACACACCTAACCAGGGTGTCTCGTAAGGTACTTGTGTCATCAACGCCCATAGAAACATAACACCTAGTTAAAGAAACTAGGCGTACATCCTTTTATTGAACCTAACACTTAGTTAAAGAAACTAGGTGTTCATCCATTTATTGAACCCTATTGTTTTTTATAGCATCTCTTTGTTTATATCCAGTAGGTGCAGGGTCATCCCCAGAACTCTCTATATTTTGTAACTAACTATATTTTGGACTTACCTATCCATTCTCACCTAGAAAACCTCTATTTATCCTTACTTCTCCGAGGGTGGAATACTTAGATCTATGCATTAGTAGGATAAAAGGTTTTCTTTAACTATCAATATAAATGATAATGTATATATTGAACATTTTAATTCAAAAAATAAGTTACTACAAGTGACCACAAACTAAAATAAAGTAATCTAAGCTAACCTTAACAAAATTAGCATTTATTATAAACAAAATAAATCCATTAAAATTGCACTTATGCCAAAGGCCACAAAATCACATACCATAACACAATTCATTTAGAATGTAAACATAATAATCATAATATGAAGTCATCAAAACATACAATGCAAACAAAAATCATAACCATCTCTTTAACTAAATAATGTTCAAAATGAAACTCACATGACATAACACAATTCAATAAGCAAATAAACATATTAATAAAATAGCATGTGGTCAAAAAAACCAATAACCATTTCTCTTTTAACTTAAGTAATGTTCAAGATGAGTCTCATATTATATGGGGTCACATTGTGCTTGGAAGTAGGTCCTTATTACTAGTTAGATTGTCATCATGGACTATGAGTTCTCAAAAGTTATTAACTTAGGTCAACGTTATAACATTCAAATAATAATCTTGTATTTAAGAATCCACACATGGGAGCATATATTAGACCATAATCACTCAGGACTTGCCAAATTACATAGAGTAACTACATTACATAGATTAATTAACCCACAAAGAATGAAACATATAATGATTTGCTAAATGAAACATTAGCTAAGTTAAGTTGCAATATATGTGTTTTCTTTAAGTAATGGAGCCAAAGTTATACCACTCACATCAAACTGACTTTATTCGATTTTAAACTATTGACTTTATTAAATTCACATCAAACTCACACTCATGAGCTTGTCAAAACATCATTATATTGACCCAAATCTTTGAAAATCAAGCCAATTTGATTATCCATTGTTGAATAGTTTATGAAATATGGAACCACACCATTTCCTGCATCTCAGCCGAAATCACTGAAATACCCCCATGATTGCTGCTCTAAATGCGTTAAGGACTCAATTATGATGTGTATCTTTGTAGACGAGGGAGATGACTAATGCAAAGTATTTTTAGTAATGTTCTCATTGGAGGGAATCAAGGCATTACTAAATTAGACCACACTTGCCATGTGTCTCCTTGAAATAATTGTTGAGCAATTAAATTTAAGTGGCATCATGTTGTTTATGGCATTTGTAGTTTTGTTCCCAACATTCTAGCAACTTAGTCTCTAGAATCCTTTTTCTAATTATTATGAAGTTTCCTATGTTGCCACAACTTTTATGTTAATTATAAAAATAATATTTTAGTGTTTGTTGAATATATATATATATATATATATATATATATATATATAACATTCTAGCAACTTAGTCTCTTGAATCCTTTTTCTAATTATTATGAAGTTTCCTATGTTGCCACAACTTTTATGTTAATTATAAAAATAATATTTTTAGTGTTTGTTGAATATATATGTTATGTAGGTACATATGTCTAAAGAGTAAACAATACTATATACTATTTTGAAAGTTTTTTACTAGGTTAAAATCTTTTTTACCCTGTTTATATAATAGTTAAATCTTAATTAAAAAAAAAAACATTTTAGTGTAAAAATAATTTTTATATTTATATGAATATATTTGTAGCAAGAAAAAAACAAATTTAACTATACAAACATAAATAAAATTTGAATAGGTTACAGGTTTTAACAATTTTATATTTGTGATAATCAAAAACCCTTTTACAAGAAGTGCATACACAAGTTCTCTCTCCATATATCAAAAGCGGAAAACAAGGAGTTAACCTCATTCCCCAAAACATATTTACATCGAAGTTTTCAAATGATAAACATAGTTGAAATCCTCAAACAATGTTAAATGACATCGAGAGAAGAGAAAACTAAGGATTGTGAGTCACCAACAAAATTATGCGACAATGCAATCACCCCTGGAGAAAAACCACTTGCTCTAATTGTACATGACCCCAACAAAATATGGCAAAAGGACAGTTCCATAACAAATGCTTCATCGATTATGAATGGTGGCAAGTAACACAAAGGCCACCTTTAAATAGTCGAGCCTTGGGAGGAAGGTCCTCCTAAAAAATCATCAACAACGCTAACACTAGAAGCTTATAACAGACCCACATTGACCACACAATGTGTAACAACCAACTCCATTGGCTGTCAACATAAAAAGACACCCATAGTGCATTAAGTACAAGACCAAACTCGTAAAGGTGACACAACATGGAGTACAAGTTACATGAGTCGTACTAAAATAATGGGCACCCAAAACTCCAACCCCAATCATGGCAAATGGGTCTGGAGGTGTCAATATTCGTCTTGAATAGATCCTCTTGCAGGATGAGGTCAAATATCTCCATAATGGTAGGTTGTTTTGTCGATAATAGAGAATACTCATGAGCCAAGATTCACCACCCCTTCCAAGAGCGTGATCTACATCCTACAAATCCCTTAAAAGAAAGATCTTTTTTTACTTAGACGTCACATCTAAAAATGTGAAATCCCAACAAAAAAAACATCTTGTGTCTTCCTTTTAAGATTTCATATGCTAGACTAGATATCATTAGTGTTTAATCCAAATTCACAACAGTAGCATAGGAAGAATTAGTGAAAGAAACACAATCACAAGATAAACATAATATTTATCCCAGGAAACTCTTAAGGGGAAGAAAACCTAGCAAAACTTCATCTGTATAAGATGTATAAGATAAAACCCCAAAAGAGGTATTCTCCTCCTTGTTGTTCTATCTCTATCTCTCTCCTATGCGCTACTCGAGTGAGTGAGTTTGTGTTATAATGAGGAACACAACTCCTCTATTTATACACATTATGTCAACTGACTTTTACCCTAAACAAGTTGACCCTCACTAAACTGGCTGGGCCGACTTCACCTAGGAAGACTCTAAACAATATTTTATATTATTCATTGGGGTAGTATTGACCCAACTTACAATAAAGGATTTACCTCATGACTCTATGATGACCAATTACAATAGTAACATCCTGACGAAGCAATAATAACATCTCCCTTGGGGTACATCAGTAAAATACATTTAGAATATCCTTTGAAGTTACAATATTTCAACACTCCCCCTTAACGAGAAGGGTATTCTACTGACGACATCATCATAGACTATAGGAGTAACGAGAGAGACTATCTTCAGCAATATCGAGGTAATACATCTAAACGCCATAGGAAGTTTTCAACATTCATCAGTAACTAGAACAGTTACTCTTCAATGTCTTCATCTTCTGCAACACACGGTCGCTTGATCCTTTTGCAGCAACACTTCAATCTTCCAATCCTTCGTAGCAGCACTTTGATCTTCTTGATCCTTTGTAGAAACAACACTTCGATCCTTTCAATCATTTGCAGTAGCACTTCGATTTTCTCGATCCTTTGAAGTAGCACTTTGATCTTCTTGATCCTTTGTAGCCGCACTTCGATATTTCTGATCCTTTGTCGCCGTGCTACCTGCAGTGCACATGATCTCTTTGTGGGATAATCAATCCCTATCACTTTGGGACATAGGTCCAAGGATAATGTAATCCTCCATCATCCTACTCCCCCTTAACGAGGAGGGTCCATAATATCGACCACCTAAATCATCTACAACTAAATGTAGATCTCGATCGCACCCATATGAAAGCCCTATCATCCGTCAGGACTCATCGTAGTGCATCCTCAGCTTTAAAGCTAGGACCACTCCTAAGTGAGTGTTATACTACGACATCTACATATACATGTAGCCATAAGGCTTCATATAAGAGTATTGTTTGCAGCTACAGATCTCAACCGTACCTAGGTGTCGGCCCTCATCGTAGGACATCCTCATCATATTAGAACTAAGACCACTCCATGCAAGTGTTATGCTATGATGTCCGTGAGGACTCATCATAGAGCATCCTTAGCACTAAAGCAAGGACCACTCCCAAGTGAGTGTTATTCTATGGCATCAACATATAAATGTAGGTATACTCTCCATACAAGAGTAACGTCTACAAGGCAGATCTCGACCGCACCTAAGTGTCGGCCCTATCATCTATAAGGACTCATTGTAGGACATCCTCAGCATGAAATCTAGGACCATTCACAAGCAAATGTTATACTACGGTATCCACAAATGAATGTGGGTACTCTCCATGCGAGGGTAACGTCTGCAGCGACATCCTTAGCTAGTAAGGACCACTCTCATGAATAGAGTGTTATACCTGCAAGACCATCCTCAAGAGAGGATACTATCATCCACAATTGAATGTCGTACCTTGTCAGCATCTTCGGGATAACTTGGCCTCTTTCATACTAGAGCTTCACTATCGTCCATCATCGATGGCAGCCTTATCATCACTCCCCATTTTTTGGGAGGATTTATATCATCAACCTGCTCCCCCTTTGTCCAAGGAGGGTTCATATTTTAGACCTACTCTTCCTTTACGAGGAGAGTCCATATATTCGAATTGTTCCTCCTTCCTAAGAGGGTCCATATCTTCATCATTCCTTCTTGCAAGGAAAGTCTGTAGTCCCATCACTGTTCCTCCTTGAGAGGAAAGTCTTTTCTGACTACACCAAGCTTGTCACAGAATATTCAAAATTTACTCGAGATAGAGGCTTGGTCAATACATCATCAACTTGCTCATCAGTACTCACATGTTGGAGAATTATAGCTCCCTTTTTTACCATATCCCTTATATAAAAATATTGGATTTCTATGTGCTTTGATTAATCATGGAACACAGGATTCTCTGACATCTTTATGCAACTTTGGTTGTCACAAAGAAACATTGTGGTATCCAAATCCATGTCAAATAGTCATGACATTAGTTTTTGAAGCCATATCACTTCACAACTAGCGGAGAAAGCTGCTATGTACTCTGTTTCAAATGTGCTGAGAGCAACACTGGACTGTTTCTTACTAAACCATGCGATCATGGAGGATCCCAGGCAATAACATCCACCAAAGGTGCTTGTAATATCCCAAACTGATATTTTCATGTTTATGGGTATACTGTAGATGGCTAATAGATTTACTCCTTAATCAAATAGGAAAGCAAACCTCAAACTTTGCATGCAAATATGTGCCCTAGAAAAATACTGAGATGCTATAAAATAGGAGAAATCAATGCATGTACGTACCAGTATATAGATCAAATAAATAAGCTGCTACTGGGAGCCCGAATGATGTGCACTAGGGTTACAATACCCCTCTGATGATGATGGAAGTAGCATGTGGAAGTTCTGAACCCTGTAGGTAGGAAAACGAATTGCTTTATCTCTGATCACGGTGACACGGTGTGACGGTGAAACCCTCTGGCCAGATGAATAATCAACCTCCTAAAATAACTGTTGAATGTAACCTGATGATGAACTAGTGCTGAACCTGTATGATCCAACCTGATGATGAACTAGGGCAGATATATTTCGCTACCGAAATACACCAATTAGCTGAGCATGCGCTCAACCCCAACTTAGCTTGCTGAGCTCTCCAATTCGACTCCACAAATCAATTATCACATAAGTCCCTTCTCCATTCATTTTATCTTTCTTTTATACCTTTCAACTGTGAAAACCCTAACTTTTGACCTAATTAGGTCAGTTTAACTTATAAATTGCAGTTGACTTGCATGCATGTGCATGGAGACTTAATCAGGTGCATGCATCATTAAATAATGCTCAAATGTCATGCATGCAGGTGGCCTTTGGCTCTAGTGGCCCTCTTTGACCCAATGGTGATATAATATTGATGCCCTAGATCTTCTGTAGATGGCATCAGTCTTCAGCTGATTCCATGACTGTCAGTACCCGCTCAAACCCACAGGAATCACATAGGTTAGCGGGTTGGTCCTCAATGCCTAGGAAAAAGAGGACATTACAGTCCTCCCCGCTCAAATTTGCTTGTCCTCAAGCAACTGTAAAGCTGGGTGCTGTAATACTTGTTCTGTCTCCCAAGTGGCCTCCTCTATAGGCAGATCTTTCCATTGAGCCAAGTAGTATTTGATGATTTTGTTCGTCAGTTTCCACTCTCGCACCTCTAGGATGCGCTACGGAATCAGAATCAATTGCCCCTCATCATCAAGGGGGGGCAACTCTCAAATCCCCTATCTGGAGGCCGACCTGCTGGATGGTCTCCAAGTACTGCTGAATCTTGTGTTGCCTTATCTGGTGGTTTCCTGAAGGTAACAACAAAACACTCTGCTACTCCCTTAATATCTCCCTATCGGAGTACTGCCTCCATCCTATGTGATGTCACTGGCGTGGGAGGGTAGGTATTCATCCCTCTCAATACTACATTCTGTCCCTCGGCTCCTGTGAACTCCATCTCCATGGTCTGGTAGTTTGTGGAATACTTCCCTAGGGAATACATCCACTGAACTCCTAATACCACCTTCATGTCAGGTACATCCACCACATAGAATGTCTCCATCACTGTATATTTCCCAAGTGTTATTGTTAATTGAGGAATCCTCTGACTACACTCCATGGTGTGACTTGTTGCAGCTATTGAAAACCCATCAAAACTCTCAGTCTGAATGTATCTCCTTTTAACCCATGCAACATCAATAAAGTTGTGGGATGCCCCACCATCTATCAGCACTCCAACTCTGTGGCCCTATACGGTACCTCTGATTCGAAGAGTGTGGAATCTAGGAACCCCTGTCATGGTAGCAATGGTACCTCCTGAGGGCGGCAACTCCCTAACTGTCTCTCGTGTCTCTCTTTGCTCTTGATTCGGATAATCATCATCCTCCCCATTGTCAGAATAGGCCTATATGTATTAAGCCTTTCCCTTCCTTGAACATCTGTGACCTGGTATCCATGGTTCCTAGCAAGTGAAACATAAATTTTTTCTTCTAAGGTCCTGTCGGGTATCATTGTCCATCCATTCTTTCTTGGGCCATTTTTTTTTGGACGGGTTTCCTCTCTTCATCTTCAATAGGGGAATTGGTTTTGGGAGGAAGCCTAATCTTGGGTACTGCATCCTATAAATCTCTAGTCCATCTAATGGCATCTGCTAGGGTGGTGGGCCTATAAGACTTGACCCATCCCCGTAAGGGTTCAGTGAGAGCCTCAGTGAACAACATAATCAACCTGCTCTCTGATATATATGTCACCATGACGGCTATCCTCTGAAACTCTGAAATAAATGCATCTGCACTACCTGTCTGCTTGAGTTGTGCCAGCTCTCTAAAGTGTACCTCAGGATCCTTCCGATCAAACCGCTCAATGAGCCTCTGTGTAAAATATGGGTACAATGTGATGGTGTTGTGACCTAGTGTCACTAACCCGTGATACCACCACTCATGAGCTTCTCCGTCCAAATGCAAAGTAGCCCATTTAATGGCATATGTCTCAATCATGGGGTTGAGCTGGAAGTATGTATCCAACTTCTGTACCCAATTCCTAGCTGGGCCACCCCGAGTGCCCTCAAAGGTAGGGATAGTCAGTTTCCCTACGGTGCGCTGTAACTCATAGTTATGTGTAAATGGCCTATTGTAAGCTTTGGGTTTGTTCTTACTTTTAAAGTGGCAGAAGTCAGTGAAGGTCATGGCTGAATGGAAGTCCTCTCCTAAAGCTCTATATTCTCTCAGATATGCACTCATGGGTTCTTCTGGTTCTGCTTATGCTAGATGCACTACAGCTGGACTATCTAAGAATTGAGGCATGGTAGGTCGAAAAGGCTTGTATAAATGGGGATGGCTCTGCATGTTGGTATGTAAGTACTCCCTACTACTGCTAGTGGATACCTTATCACTGTTGGGAAATAAGGGACCGTGTGGGGTGGGCCCATTCTTCTCAGTCATTTGCCTGAAGGTGCTCATCATTTCTTTTTGCCCAATGGTGAGTTATTTTATGGCTGATATGAGACTATTGAAAGCTATTTTATCATCATCGGTCATTGT
Organism: Pseudotsuga menziesii; assembly: GCA_001517045.1. NCBI lineage: Eukaryota > Viridiplantae > Streptophyta > Pinopsida > Pinales > Pinaceae > Pseudotsuga > Pseudotsuga menziesii. Next base: position 67,545 of record LPNX010380141.1, read on the forward strand.
TTCTTTGCCTTTTTCAAACTGATACTCTTTGTTCCCCAAATCTGTGTCCTCTAACTCCTCTTCTTTGTCTTTATGCCTCTGTCTCCTGTGAGTAATGTTGTATGGGTCTCCTGGATTCATTTATAATTTTTGCATGCCCATAGCTGGCAAGACTGATGACATGTAATATTTCAGACTAAAAATGTAAATCAAATGTAACCACAGTACCTCCACTTTATATGAATAACAGCAGCAATACAAGGATAAATTAGGCCTAGAATATATGGTCCTTTTTGTGAAGTATTGGCAGCCTCATAAGAACCAAACTTGAGAGAGGATTTTGCTATAACCAGCATACCACTATATTGCACTCACTGATATTTTTGGACATTTCCTGTAAGAACACCTTCAATGTAGCTTCCAATGATTTAACAAATTTGTGTCAATCGTGAACAAAGGGCTCTAGAATATCCACAAAATGATTGAATATGCCTGTAGATGCTTGCCAACAGCTTGGATAATTCCAAATTCACCTAGCAATGTACCATGATCTTCAGGTAACCCTTGCATTATATGCTACCTAAAGAATGGTGGATTGCTCCTAGAGAGGGTGGAACGTTGCCATATCTAATGGATCACTGTCACAAACTCATATCTCTGCCAAATGGAGTGGGATCGCTACTTAGAACACTGGATTGCTACAACTTAGAATGGATCCCCACTTTATATCACAGCTCTGGATAACTCCTCCTCTTGCTAAGGGAAATCGGTACACCAAGGGAACACGTCCTCTCTTTGAACGCAAATTAGCCCCCATCATTAAATAATGCTCAAATATCATGCATGCAGGTGGCTTTTGGCTCTCGTGGCCCTCTTCGACCCAATGGTGATATAATAGTGATGCCCTAGATATTTTGTAGATGGCATCAGTCTTTAGCTGATTCCCTGACTGTCAGTACCCGCTCAAACCCACAGGAATCACATAGGTTAGTGGGTTGGTCCTCAATGCCTAGGCAAAAGAGGACATTACAGTGCTCTTCATGTCGACAACACTTTCTGCCCAATTTGAATATGTATATCCATACAATATGTAGTCCTGATATTTACCATAGTAAAGTCCAAGATCTATCGTACCTTTTAGGTACCTCATCACATGCTTTGCAGCTATCAAGTGAACTCGCATAGGTTTAACTAGATACTGACTTAAGGTGTTCAGAGAAAAGCATATATCTGTCATTGTATTCATTAGATACATCAACGACCCAATGATATGTCTGTATTGAGTCATGTCTACTAACTCTATTGACTCATCAAGAAACAACTTCAGGTTGGTGTCCATGGGTGTGGCCATGGATTTACAATCCAACAGATCCAATATTTTCAATATTTATATTGCATACTTTCCTTGATTCAGAAAGATTTCTTCTGGGCTTTTCCACATTTCCAACCTGAGGAAATAATGCATCAATCAAATATCTTTCATCTCGAATTCTTCAGCTAGCTTCTTCTTACTCTTTGTGATCTGTTTCCTGTTTCTAGTCAGAAATAAATCGTCCACATACAGTAATAGTATGACAGGTTCATCATCCATAACCTTCATTTAAAGGTTACGATCAACTTTACTCTTGGTAAATACCAAGCTTGTCAAGAAGCTATTTATTCTACCATACCAAACTCTAGGAGCTTGCTTCAGTCCATACAGAGCCTTTTTTTTCCAACTTACATACATTAGTCATTCTGTCTTCGACTTCAAATCCTTGTGGTTTTTCAATGTAAACATCTTCCTCAATCATACCATTCAGGAAGGTTGTCTTTACATCCATCTGGTGTAGATCCAACTTCACCATGGAAGCAAGTGCCATGATTGTTCTCATGGAAGTGTACCTTGATACTGGAGAAAATGTCTATTCATAATCAATCCCCTCTTTATGAGAGAATCATCTAGCCACAAATATTGCCTTGTACTTTTTAATACTTCCATCAACAACATGTTTTATCTTGTAGACCCATTTCGAAGATACCACACTCTTGTTTTCTGGTTTGGTTACTATATCTCAAACATCATTTTTCATTATCGTCTAGTATTCTTCCATCATTGCTTCCACCCACTCTTTCTTCTGTGCAAATTCCTCATAGTTGGTGGGTTCTTGTTCTTGTGGAGCCTTCTAGAGCTCCATATCTCTCTACTTCTTGTATGATTTCTCTTACCCAAGCAGGTTTTCTCTTTTGAGACGTATCCATAGCAGGGGTTCCTAAGGTTCTAGCATATCATGACCTTCAAATGCTACTATTTTAGGAGAGGGTTAATCTTCTATCATTCTAGGAGGTACATGCTCTTCATGTACTTCTTCAAGATGACACCTTCTGGATTTATATTAAGAGTTGTCTCTTCATCAAATGTTACATCCCCACTAATATCGATATGATGGAATCTTGAAATGTATATTCTGAAGGCTTTGGATACTTCACGGTATCCAATAAATATTCCCTTCTTTCCAGAAGGATCAAACTTGGTTCTCTTCTCTTTCAGAATATGTACAGATATTGGACAACCAAATATCTTGAGATGGCTCACTTCATGTTTATTTCCTGTATACATCTCTTCAGGAGTATTGAATCCAAGAGCACTATGAGATAATCTATTATGCACATATATGAATGTTCTTGTTGCTTCATCCCATAGGTGCATGGGGAGGTCTTGGTCATGAATCATTGTTTTCACTGCTTCCATAATAGTTCTCTTATTTCTTTCTGCAACACCATTATGTTGAGGATTATAGGGAGTGGTTAGTTCCCTCTTGATTCCCGCCTCCTTGCAAAATGCTTCAAATTCATTTGAAGTGTATTCTCCACCATTATCTTATCTCAGTGACTTGATTCTTCTTTCTGAATGGTTCTCTATCAAGGCTTTGGATTCCTTGAATTTCCCAAACACTTCACTTTTTTTTCTTCAAGAAGTATATCCATGTCTTTCTTGAATAGTCATCAATAAATGTGACATAATATTCATATCCACTTAATGATATGGAGGGAATAGGACCACATACATCATAATGAATTAATTCCAATGCACCTTTAGTCTTTGTTTCACTTTTTCGAGAGGGGTTCATGATGTTCTTTCCTCTTGCACATCCTTTGCAATTTCTCTCATGATCAATCTTCAAATATGGTAACCCTGTTACCACCTTGATCACATAGGGCAATGCTTTGTAGTTGATGTGAGTAAGCTTCCTATGCAATAGTTCACTTGAGCCAGTAGTCTCGTGGACAAGGGTTGTCTTTGGATGTCCTTTGAGTTAGTACAGTCCTCCTTCTTCTTCACCAATGACCACATCATCTTCAAGTGTCTTTCCTTTAGACCACACAAGTACTTGTCCATCTATAAAAGCAACTCTATATCCTTTCTTATCTAGATCTGAGGTGGAAAGTAAGTTCTTTTTCAAACCAGGTACATACAATACTTCCTTCATCTTCACGGAAGTCCCAGAGTCAAGCTTGTAGCTTGATTCACCAATACCTTTGATGGGATATTGATAGTCATCTCCTAATGACACTTTCTGAGGAGAGTTCTTTTCTTCAAGTATTGACAGAGTTTGCTTCTTGCATGTCATGTGCTTTGAAGCACCACTATCAATAATCCATGTATCTTCTCCAGGTGTTACAGGCCTAGAGAGTGCAAAGAATAGTACATATTCTTCTTTTGTCAGTCTCTTTCAAGGTATTTATTCTTCTTCATCCTCATCTCCATCTAGATGGGACATGATGTCTTTTGTTTTTGTTCTTCTCTAGTGATGGACACTCTCTAGCAAGGTGTACTATCTTATGACAGTTATAGCATTGATAATTTGAGTAGTCTTTCTTCTGATTGTTTACTCTTTTCTTTTGAAACTTCTTCTTTGAAGGTTTATGACTAGCTTTCTTGAAGTTTGATTGTTTTCTTCCTTTAGTATGGATGCACTAGTACACATGGCTCAAAAGTTCCACGAAATATTGCCACGAATAAGTTAAAATGGTTATTTTCGTGGATAAATTGATAAATATTTTGAATAGAAATTCTTCTGGCCCTCGATCATCATCGCTATTGCGACATACATGACTGTTTGTTGCTATAGTGACAGATTTTTGTCTCTATTGTGACAAAGAGACACATTCGTCGCTCTAGCGACGGACCTCTAAACATTTGCAAATCAATGGTCATCACAGTAATGGTCATTGAATTTTTCTTATTGTTGAAATTTGTCTATTGTGCATTTTCGTCGTAACCACCATGATCATTGATCTATAAATACATGTTCTTAAGACATATTTCATCAAATGTTTTGCTATAGTTGCAACATTTTTTCTACTTATTGTTTGATCTGTGAGTGCAAGAGTCTGGTACTGGTTTAACACATCGAATTTTTGCGCGATCTCCTTTGGTTTCCAGGTTAGTATTTTTAAATTCTTTGTCTCCTTGGTTAGTGAACTAATATTTTTCGAATGAGTAAATATAATGTCATCGGAATTTGTCTCTTAATCAATTTTTGATTAAAAAAAGATGAAGATGAACTAATTAGGGAAACAAGATCATTGTTTTTGAAATGTTTTATTTGTTTAGTTTCGTATTTATAGATGGGTAAACTAGCATGTGGTAATATCCTATGTGAAAAATTGTTTAAGCATTGTGATCCCATGTGCTTGTGAGAAATCATGGTTCCTAAATTGG